>JASSUY010035697.1:0-21658 GCA_032466535.1 Forpus xanthops
CACACTGCAGTGCACACTCCATGCCTCGCACACCTATAATGATCGCACTGCAGTGCACACACCATGCCTTGCACACCTGGAATCACTCTGTGGTGTGCACACCATGCCTTACACACCTATAATCACACTGCAGTGCACACTCCATGCCTCGCACACCTATAATGATCGCACTGCAGTGCACACACCATGCCTTGCACACCCCTCTCCTTGCACGCCCATGCACCCACGGCCTCGCACACACGCGGCACCCAACATGGCGGCGGCGACACCGCCGACCTCCCCAAGATGGCGGCGACAGCACCACTGACCTCTCCAAGATGGCGGCGGCACCCTGACCTCCTCAAGATGGCGGCGGCCATGCGCCGCACTGGGGTGTGGCGAGCGGCGCGCAGGGCTGTGGGAGCGGGAGGCTGAGGAGGAGGAGGAGGAGGAGGAGGTGGGAGCCATGGGCAACTGCCACACGGTGGGGCCCAACGAGGCGCTGGTCGTGTCAGGTACGGCCGGGGTCCCTGTCATGGCGAGAGCCTTGGCCCTGAGGGCCGTGGGGAGCGGGGTCTTTGGTAATGGGGAGTATTAAGGGGTCCCTGTCATGGGTGCGGGTGTTGGGGGTCTCCGTGCTGAGGGGGCTTTGGGCACTGAGGAGGAGGCGGGATGGTGCTTTTGGGGGGCGGCCCCGTCATGGGGGGCTGTGTGGAGGGGCACGGGGAGCTCGTAGGGAATGGGGGACCCTACCTGGGAATGAGCGGGATGTGGGGGGTTTGGGGTACCCTCTGCAGGGCCGTTGTGATCTGGGGGGGGGTCCTGAAGGAGCTGTGATGGGGCCGTGGGGGGGTCCCTGCCCTGGGGGCTCTTTGGGTGCGCTGCTATGGCAGGCAGAGGACAGCTCCGGGCAGGGCCCTGTCCCTCTCGGTACCCATCTCCATCGCGTCCCACTGCCTCCGTGCAGAGCATGGGCACGGGCGATGCCATCAGATGTGTGTGATGTTAGCAGCAGGTGAGCTGGTTAAGTCAGCATTAAATGAATCCCGTGGTGAAATCACCAGGTCGCATTCCCCCTGCTTCCATACTCACACAAAGCTTGCTCTTCGGCGCAGCGGCTCTGTGCAAACAGGACTTAATGTCCCTTAGGAGATGCGACAGGTTGCCGTGAGCTGGATCGTTCTGTGTCACTGGGGCTGAGCGCAAGATGTGGGTTAATTCTTGTGTCCTCAGTCGTGTTACATCCATTCTGTCATCACTGGAGTAGTGGCGGGAGCTGTGATACTCACACCTGACCTACCCCGAGGAGGGGAAATGCACGTGAAGGTCAAGGCTGTGCGACCATCACAGCTCTGCTGTGTGTGTCAGACTGTTGTGTTGGAGCCGAGGCCTCCAGCAGGCTGTGGCACTTGCTGCTGGCTGCTCTGCTGTCAGTCCATCTCTCTTGGATAACAGACCTGTTACGGGAATTCCTGGGGAGAAGCCAGAAGCAGGCTGTGGGTTTGGGAGCAGCGCTGCTTGCTGTGGCTGCTGCTTCGAAGGAGTTACAGCCCACACAGGCCCTGCCCGCAGCAGCAGTATTCCTTGTGCTTTCCTGGTCTCCTGCACGTCTCTGCAGCTGGGATCTAGAGCTGGTGCTGTGCTTCCCTCCGGAGAGACGCGCGTCGCAGTCAGTGCTGCTTGGAGGAGCGCCATGTCCGGAGATGGGAGGAGGCAGGAAGCCATGCTCCAGGTGTGCCGGGATGCCTTTCGGCCTTCACAGAGCTGGGTTTTGCATCTGCTCAGCTCTGAAGGTTGCAGCACAGCCAGCAGGGATCTGTGGCATCTGCTCACAGCTCCAAGCCAGCCGAGGACACTCCTCGATGTACAGCCACGTTCTGCCAGGCTCCACAGGGCAGAGCTGGGTTCTGTGCTGCCACCGCACGTGGTCTTCCTGTGCTGCTGCCCAGCGTGGTCTGCAGGTGCTTGCTGTCTCCTGAGAGCACGGGCTGTGAGCTTCAGGGCAGCCTGAGAGCTCTGCAGGGCCTGCGGCTCCTCCGCGCTTACCTAGTGAATGCCAAGGCATTAGTGGGAGGTGTGTAACTACAAGCAGTTGTAGTTCCAGGAACTTCAGCCCTGTCCCTCCAGGGTAAAACAGGGGGGGAGAGGAGGGGAAGGGAAGGGAAGAATAAACCAGCAGCAGATAATATTAAAAGCAAGATTTTGGCTCACAGTCTCGGATTGCCGTACAAATGTTATCTGAAGGACTTGGTGGGAAGTTTCCTTATTGTAAATGCAGAGCCTGTGGCTCTTGAAGTTTGGAGTGGCACCTGAGGCTCTTTTTCTTTTCACTCTCTTGTAAGACACTTCAGTTCCTCCAGCGCTCCAGGAGCAGTCAGCCGTGCCTTGGGAATGGCTGTGTGTGCAGGAGCTTCGCAGCCTTATTTGGGAAGCTGCTTCCCAGGCACAGGTCAGCACTCTAATGGCACTTGCATCCTTCTTGTTGAGCAATGTTGATCTCCTTCTAAGAACTACACTTAGCCAGTCTGTCCATGAAACATAGAGCCCAGGCTTTGTGAGAGTGCTCCGCAAACCCTGCAGAGGCGACGATGGTGTCTGCAAACTGGGTCTAACTTTGCTATCAAGGTTTAGTGCAGGTTCTGAGGAGGCTTTGGCATCACTGAGGCTTCCAAGAGCCAGCCATGTTTTGAGGGCGATACACAAAGTACCTGTTCATCCTGATTGCAGGATGTTCCCAGCAGCTAAGTAGGTTTTGTTGGATGCGTAATGCTGGGTTTGGGTTGCAGCCTGCCTGAATGCAGCTTTTGTGGCTAGGGATCAATTTGCTAATTATGAAATACAATGCTTTCTGCAGTCTCATTGTAAGGAGATGTAATTTGTAATGGCCACGTTCATCTTACAGTCACCCTAAGTAAATACTGTGTTCTGAATCGACACAGTTGGAACGTTTTCCTTTGGGAATGTTGAGGGTTGCGGGGCAGCACCACACAGCAGTGGGGCAGCAGCCAGAGGGGCTTTGAGGTGAGCCCTTGGATATGGTTGGTACCCATATTTCCGGGTCAGAACAGACTGCTCTTTCAGCGTTAGTTCCGGGTATGAGAGGAGGAAAGGGGTTCAGGGGAATTGCCCAGTCAGCCTGGCTGGATTACCTGGGAGAGCACTGAAAGGAGTGTGCTGCTTGTAAACACCTCCAAGAGAACCATTCCTTGTCTTTGCTGAGTGAGCCGTGTCCACCTGATCTGACTTCTCCATCAGGTGGGTTAGCACTGCAGGCAATGGGGAGAAACTGCTGCTGTGCACCTTGCCTTCGCTAAAGCCTCTTACGTGGGATCTCTCCACATTCAGCTTGAGAACTACAGCCCAGCCCAGTTTCTCAGACTGCTTTCCTGCGTTGCCCCTTGAGGCTCCTTGATGTCTGTCAGAGTAAAAAAAGAGCTAGCACTTAATTCCTTCCTCGTGTGAGCACTTCCTGATACACCCCAACAGCCAGGGGTACTTTAACCCTTCCAGAGCAGCCCTAAGCTCGTGCATCCTGTTGGTGCATCCCTTTTCTTCCTGCAGGAACTGGTCCTGATTTGGAGCCAGTGTCACTGTGCCGTTTTCATGGTGTTTCTGGTAAGCTGAAAGCCTGAACATAAAGGCTTCTTGAGGCTCTGCAAGTGGTCTGCAGTCCCCAGTGCAGGGAGGAACTGCTTTCTGAGGTTCTATAGAATTCATATGAAACTGCCTGCAAAAGGGTTGCCAGGGAACTTGACAGTGCTTCACTGTTCAGCTGAGAGGAGTTATCAAGTACATTCCTTGTTTTGGCTTGGGTAATGCAATTGAGAATGTGCTTATTGAATTTGCAGACAGAACTGAGCTAGGAATGGATTTGGGAGCTTTGAAGACCTGGATTAGAACCAAAACAAACTCAACAGTGATGGAACGGCCTGGAAGAAATACGGTGCAGTTCAACAAGGAGAAATGCAGGGAACTACACTTGGGTGAGAACAGTCGTTAGCAAGAACGCGGAAGGAGAAGGTCCAGGCTGTGTCCTGCAGAAAGATGTGATGAGCAGCAAAGAGCCATCTGAGGGTTGAGAGTGAGCTCTTCTACCTCTCACACCAGGCAAGCCATGCAGGAAGCTTCTAGTGGCACTCATTGCCAGGTTTGAGTGCTCCTGCTCTTGGGTTCTTCATTTTGGCTGGCCAAGAATCTTCACCTGCAGTTGGTTTCTTGCTGCTTATGATGCTCAGTGGCAGCTGCCCAGAGCATAGCCTCACAGCGTGTTTCAAGTCTGTAGCACAAGATTGCTGGTGCTCAAAATGCAGCGTATGGGGAGGTGGTTTCTCCTCTGGAGGTAGTTCTTCAGCTTTGTGCAGGTAGTGGGGTTCAAGGTTTCCTTTGTCAGGTTATTGTTAAGTGTCCAAGACTTGCATATGGCTCATCTCATAGCATGCAGCAGAAGGGAATGGACAGAATGGCTTCGGGGCTTTCCCTTTGGCATTCTGGGGCAGTATCTCTGTAGTTTAGTTGTGTAACTTCATTGTGGTTTGTCTCTGTGAGTTTCTGTTTACAAGATGAATTAAACTAAATGTGTGTGTTTAAACTCACTCTGAGCATTGATACTTCCGGCCTTTAAGCAGTCGTTTTCATACAGATCACATCCAAAGCGAGCTAGCCAGCATCCATTTCATCTGCTGTAGTGACCATCCAAGGGTTCTATGGGTTCAGCTCAGAACCCTGCACTCTCTTAAATTAATTCTTGTTAACCTTGTCCCATTTCTGCATGTGGACAAAGCCTCATTCCTATGCACAGCCGGGCCTAAGAACCAGACCGCCTTTAGTCAAGACCCTGCTTTGTTACATGATGTTCTTTATGCCTTTGCCTTTAATCTTCATTAAGTCTTTTGTCAGTAACTGGCTTCAGTTATCATTTTCCCCCTTTCTGCACTCGTTTATTAGCACCCCATGACATGGGGCCGTTTCTCCTGGCTTCTGTCCCACTGGACCAAGGTGTTTATTCCCTGCTTAGGTGATGGGTCCTCCTGGAGGAGCAGACTCCAGCCCAGATTGCCCTGGACTGAGGTGTGGAGATGAGAGCTCTCCCTGTGCAGGTGAGGGCGATGGTGTCTGCTTTGTTCTTGTCTTCAGCCTGTGGCAGTCTCAGGGAAGGAATATCATTATCAAGCTGTCGTAGCAGCCTGCTTACCATGACCTGATTTCTGAACGCTCACCACTTCCTACCACAATACAAGCTCATTGCCTCCAGTTAGCCTGGGAAAGCAAACAAGGCTGAGTTTGTTCCTAACCTCCAATCATCTCAGCTTTGCTGTTTTGTGCCCTGTGTCCCTGCTGGGGCTCCTGTTCTTCCTTGCCTGCCATCCATCAGGGCAGCAGCTTCCTGCATCTGCTGAGAGCTCCATTTATCTCCAAACTCCCAAGCGATGAATCTCATCTCATTATCAAACCCCACCAAACCCAAACAGGCAATGTGCTTTCTCCTGCCTCTGGGAATTCTTGAACACGGGACCCCTTCATTTGGGAAGAGGCCAAGCTGGATGGCAGCTTCCTGGTGATGAATCCTGTGTTTGTAGTGTGCCTGGCTGCTGCACACTGCCCCGGAAGAGGCAGTGGATGTTTGTGGAAGCTATGGCCAAACGACTGTGAGACCCGGGCTGCTGGAACAGTGGGTGTATTATAGCTGGAAAAGGCAATTTCTCTGCCAAGTCTCATTGTGCAAGAGGGGTTATTCTTTAGCCTTGCAAAGATTTCGCTTTGTTGGTTCCTTTTTCACTTGCTCTTTGAGCCTTGGGAAAGAGACTGCAATGGAAAATGAGCGTTCAGCTCATCTGACTTGTGTTACCAGGACAGAGCTCTGCTGCGCTCCGACGTCCAGCCTGCGTGAAAGCAACCGGCTGGCGTCCTGCTCCTGTTTAATGGCTTGATTTTCCCTCTTTTCCTTATGCTTTGAGCGCTTTTTGACATAGGATCCAGCTTCGTAAACTGTGCTGTGGAGCAGTGTTAGGAAGCAAACATGGGGCTCGCTTTGGATGTGATGCCAAAGAAGGTATTTCCTGTGGAAGAGAAGGACCATCTGTGTGGAGAGCAGCGCTCTTGTGACAGCAGTGGGTTGAGGGTGCAGAACATTGCTATGAAGCAGTTACCAGAGGTTTGCTAAAGGCCACATAAACCCTGTGAAATCAAATACCTTTCCATGCGAAGCTGCTTCTCCCGGCTGCCAGGAGCACCTCCCTTCCTGTTCTTGGAAAACAAGGGCCTGGCTAAAAGGCTGAGCTAACCAAGCTGACGTCCTCCAGGAAAGGTTAAGAGGCGTTACGGTTGAAATGCTGCAGGATATTGTATCATCAGCTTCTGTAACTGCTTGCCTGGCTGAAACAGCCGTCCAGCTACAGGAAGAAGCTCTCCGGATGCTGAAGGAGCTATCAAGAGGCTGCCTTGGAGGAGGCAGGAGGGTATTCCTCTGGGCTGTGGAGCACAGGAGACCTGAAAGTGTGTAAACCCATCTCCCGCTTGTGTTTACTTCCTACTGATAACGGAAGGTGAAGAACTGTAGGTGGGGCTTTTGCTTATGCATTATTGACCACAGAGTGGAAGCCAGTGAAGCAGGTGGTACCTTTAGCTGAGAGCAGAAGATGACCAAACACTTGAGGATGGGACAGACAGAAGGCCCCTCCTGTGGTCCAGAGAGCTCTGCCGGCACACTGGCCTGGATGCGTGCTGCCTTTGCTGCTTCGTTTGGACCTATTGCAACAAACTTAGTGTGCCATCTCTCTTGAAAGAGCTGCCTGCTGGTCTCATAGCTCTCCCTTTCCCCTCCCACGGCATTCCAGACGTGCTGTCTTCCCTGTGTGCCAGCTCTGGCTCTGCCTTGCCTGCGTAGATCCATCCCCCAGGGCTGAAGCTGCTGCTGTTGGTGCAGTGCTCGCCTTGCTGAGGCCCTGGGGCGCTGCTCTAAGAAGTGTGATTGTGGATGACAGACTAGGGAGGGACTGCTGGGCTCATCTGCCTGGGAGAAGGCAGCTCACAGCCCTGCTTCCAGCCAGGGAGCTGCAGAGCTCCTCTCTTGCCAGGCATTAAACGTGGGGCTTGTCCTGGCAGAGTGCTCCATGAAAGGCAGCAGGGCTCTCGTTCTTTGAATGACGTGAGAATCTTCTGGCTTCACTGGAGTCAAATGCATCAGAGGAGCTCTGGAAGCTGCCCTGAATCTGGGCAGAGCCAGCTCTGTGATGGACCGTCACAGCTTCAAGCACTGTAGTACTGCATGAGCCCAAACCAGGAAGGTTCATCCCTCCTCCAACGCTGACCTGCTAGCTTTTGGGTGGATTAAAGGGTGGTTTGCAATGGGGGGTGAGGGAAAGGAGATGGATTTCCTGTGTGCCTTTCCATAACAGAGCGGTTAAAACCACTGAAGAGTGAACTGTCTTTGCTTCAACTGCTGAACAAAGCTTAAATAAAACTCTGGTGTGAAATCCAGTCGCTCTCTGTGTGTTACTGCTCTTCACACTGAATTATCACAAATGCTATTGCCCACTTTTACAAGAGAGCTCTGAAAAACACAGGTTGCCTTTGGGAATCTGCTGCGTGAGGCCCATGGGGGTGAGGAAGAGTGTTTTGTTTCCGGTAGCCAGCTGCATTATGGCTGACCAAAGGGTGTCCCAGGGCTGCTGTGGATCTTGGAAAGAGTTATCTGTGTTCATTATTCATCAGATCCTGCAGGCATCCTTGGGTTGGTCTGGGTCATGCTGCAGAGCTTGGCTTGGTAGCCCTGGTGCTTCCCGTGCTCCAAGGGGCTGGAGGAACCAATGACACCCCCCGTCAGGGTGCCCTTTCCCCATCACCCCAAGGCTGGGCAGGCTTGTTATGAAGTTGTGCTCCTGACTCAGGTTTGTATGTGTAATCCCTACATCTCTGCTGTCCTGCAGGTGGCTGTTGTGGCTCTGATGTCAAGCAGTATGTGTATGGAGGCTGGGCCTGGGCTTGGTGGTGCATTACTGACACCCAAAGGTAAGGAGCCCCCCGTTCCTTGTGGTTTTGGAGTAGCAATTAGGCAAAGCCATCCCAGTGGGGCAGTCAGCAGTGCTTTTAGGAACATGGGACCTCTCCTCAATCCCAGTTGTTTATTTACACAAAGCCCACCAAGCTGAGAGGGCTGCAGCCTGGCTGGTCAGTGTGTTCCATCCTGTGCTGGTGCTGAGGAAGGCAGGAGCGCTGCTCTCCTCTGCTGTGCTCCAGGCTCTCACAGAGGTGCTGGGCAGCAAAGCGTTGGGCTGGCTCGTCACTGGGCTCACCAGAGCTTCTATCATGCAGCGACCTGTGTCCCCTCCTGCCCCTCCAGTCTCTGTTTCCAACAATGTGCTGACTGCTGTCACCTTGGGAGCAGAGTGTGTTCCTGTTTAAAACCATGGCATTTCCTTTCTTTGCCTTTCCTCAGTCCTGGAGTTTGCTTGCTGCTTCTTCCTGCACTGGTCTCTGAACTAACATGCTTTGATAGTGCTGCTGTCCTGCTAATACAGCTCTTTGTCTTTAGGATCTGTGGGAGTGTTGCTCTCAACACCTCCCCCATGCTCACTGATGAAAGTTCCCTCCATCTGTGTGAAAAGTATAGCAGGGAAAAGGATAATGAGGGGACTTTTGGGTTTTGCTCTGAGTGATGGTCTGAGTTAACCCTTACTGCCACCTCTTCTCCCTGTTCACATGTTGCCACCAGCAGACTAAGTGAGCATGTTCTGCCCTTGCTCTGCAGATGATACACAGCTTCACCTCCAAGCAGGCAGCTTTGCCTTGTGCAAAGGGGTTCTGGCTGCTGCTGGCAACTGGCTGATGACAGCTCCCAGGGCCCCTCCTGGGCGGCTCATACTCAGCATTGCTGTGGGAGCATGAAGAGGTCTCAGCTAACACCACGTTTTAGCCTGGGCTCTCCAGTGGTGCTCATCTGAGGCAGGAGGGGAAGGGAAGGCCCAGCCTGGGGGTTCAGTCCTTAATAATTCCATTTGATCCAGACAAGCTTCATTCCCAAGCTTTTGTGAGGTATCTCATGGCAGAATTGTTGATTTAACTGAGTGGTTCCAGCTCCTCCTCTTGTGTGAGGAGCGCAGAGGACAGTGCAGGACCTTGACCTGCCCTGTGCAGGAGGTATTCAGGAGGCTCACTTATTAAGTTAAGCAAAGGCTGAGTGCAGGGCCAAAAGCTGCTTGCCAGGAGTGAGCTGTCATATGATAGAGGTCTGTGCATTATTTAGCAAACGGAGCTCTTGGCAGCAATTTGAGCACCCAAACAAATCTTTGACTTTAAAATCCATCCTCTGATTCACACCCTGGGACGTGGGACTCAATTCTCCTTTGGAAAACAGAGCCCTCCCAAATGAGCCATGGCACAGATGGAGCCTGCTGCATTAACATGAAGAGTGAGGCAGATTTCCTCCCCTGAAATTAGGACATCTTTTCTGGGGCTGCCAGTGCTGAAAGCAAGAGAGGCAGCAGCAATTGTGTTCGTGTCGGCGGCATCCCGCCAGGTAGCACTAACCTGGGAACAAAAGGAACAGTTGGAGCTGGCAGGGTGCTGGGCTCTTATCCTGCTGCAACCTTGAGGACTGGGGGGAGAAAAAGGAAGGAGAAGTCCTGTCCTTGTTGAAGGGTCAGGAATAAAAGCAGAGAGAGGCAGCATGGGAGCCAAGTGGTGTTATTCAGCTTCTCAGAACAGCACTTGGAAGCACCTTCTCTCATGAGTGCTTGAGGCAGGGGTGGGTAGCCAAGCCCCTAGCATTTAAAACTTTCCTGTCCCCTCTTAAATGATGGCATAGAGGCATCTGAATCGTTACAGAAGGGAATTTTCTGTGTGTAAAGATTGCTTCCAGCAGAGAATTCCTGCAGAGCGTCAGTCCAGGTGGGATACAAGGTTCACTTTCATCTGCAGTGACTTGTGGCACACAGGATTGAGATGAGCCCCTTCATCCTCATCAACGAAGCTGTGATGAAGGGAGCTGGTCAGGCCCAGTGTTATGGAGCCCTGGGAGAAAGGCAAACTGACCAGGGAGAAGCTGAAACCTGAAAGTCTCGTATTGTCCTTTACAATGAGTGTCTTACTCTCTGATAACTGCTTTGTGTATTTGCTGTCCTACCCTTATTCCTCGCTGCTCAGACTGTCTTTGGAGGTTATGACCATCCTCTGTCGCTGTGAGAATATTGAGACGTCGGAGGGGGTCCCACTGTACGTAACAGGGGTTGCACAGGTAATAACCCACTGGCTTCCTAACACTGTGTCTGACTTTATCCCTCTGTTCTGAGCAGCAGCAACAGCAGCAGCAGCAGCAGCAGGATAACATAGAAACTAATGGTTTTCTAATAGGACAGTTGAAATCTCAATACCCTCCTCTCCTTCCCCTCCTGTGGCACTTGTCCTGGGGTGCACTCCACCAGGTAATGCAGACAGATGCACACTTGGCATTGCATCCCAAATCCAGCATTGCTGTTCTGGCTCCTTCTGATAATGCTGCATTCACCCCAGCTGTAAACCTTTACTTGAGAGCACTGTTTCCACTGTGTGCTTGATGGAGAGCAGAAAAGCATTGCTTTTGTGTGGAGCCACAAACAGGCCAGATTGGGTTCTGTACAGGATTTGGGGCAGGTTTCGTGCCATTCCAAAAAGAAACCTGTACACACATGGGGATATGACAGCTGTACCTGGCTCTGCAGCTTTGGATATGGGTTTCCACTCAGCCCTTCTCCCTCTGCATGGAGACAGTGCCTGGTTTGGGTATTGTCACGTTTGAAAGTACAGCAGAGACCTCGGATGAGTAGCAGCACACAGGACTGGCACTTACCCTGTGAGCAGTTAGGCACCGGTGTAACAGTAATTACCAAGCATCCCCGTGACTTGCTGGCTCACAAGCAGCACTGTCAATTAAATTCAAAGTCTAGGTTAGGTGTTCAGGAGGTTAAAATCCTGCACTAGCTGATTAAAGCTGGGAATGCAGCAAATGCCTTTGTGCATCCTGGACAGTGGGATCTGCTTTATCAGCTCCCAACTTGTGTGCCGATTCATTAGGACAGTGGCCAAGGTAAGCATGAACTTGCAGAGACAGATTTCAGCACTTGCAGGCAATCCTGCAGCGACTTCAGCAGCCCAGTGCAGCCCCTTCATGGTTCAGAGCTTTGACCCAGTGCTCACAAACGCAAGCTCTCTGCCCTGTGGCTCCTTGTCCTGACTCCCAATCCCTTCCTGGCTTGTTAGGGTTGAAGGGAGAGCCAGGCTTTGCTTCCTGCAGCAGAGCCTGCCGTGACCAAGCATGTCTCGTTTCACCAGACCATAACCTGCAGATTGCCAGTTCTGGCCACAGTAACTTGAGCTCACCTTGAGTGACTATGAAGGCTCTGGAGCTGCAGGATGTGCAGCCTGGTCTAGTGGAAGGTGTCTCTGCTCATAGAAGGGGAGCTGGAACAGGATGAGCTTTAAAGTCTCTTCAAACCCAAACCATTCCATGATTCTGTGATTGATCTGTTCCTGGGTGCCTGATACTACACAGGCACAGCCCTAAAGAGCTGGAGACTCCCTCCTGTCTGCCTTTGAATCACGAGACACAGGAATAGTACCAGGAGAGGTGAACCAGATCAGGAGGTAGGTGTTTGTTCATGCTGACTCAGCGAGGGCAAAGGCAGGGCTGCTTCTTGCAGCATCAGCACCAGGTTTTGCCATGCCCTGGGCTCCGTGGGGGTGGCACCATGGGGCAGGAGCACCCCAGGTCCATGCTGTGCTTTTAAACCAGTGACAGCAGCCAGCGAGAGCACTGGGGCAGTGCAGCACAGCAAGCCTCTCATGGGAGGCCCTGTGTGGTCCCAAAGCTGCCAGCTTCTGGTGTCCTTCTAGCCCAGCAGAGGGGAAGGGGTCATGGTATCGTTTCTGACCTGGCTCCCAGCCTTCTTCTGCTGGTGAATTGCCTTCAAGCCTTACCTGAAAATGTATTTCTTGACCAAAGTGTCTGTCCGCAGTCAGGGATGGAGCCTCTCGGCCGCATCCTGGGCCTGGCTTACATTACCTGTGAGGAGTGCAGCAGGTCGCCTGGGGCAGGAGGTGCAAAGGGAAGAGCTGAGCATGTGTAACCTGGAACCGCGCAAATATCTTACATTTTTTGGCAGGATTTCCCTAGAGATAATGACGTTACAGCCCAGGTGTGAGGACGTAGAGACGGCGGAGGGGGTAGCTTTAACTGTCACAGGTGTGGCGCAGGTACAGTAACTCCAAACATCATTTCAGGAATGCATGTAAAGTACATCTTGTTTTCCCCCTTAAGAGGTGGCTGTTGTCCAGAAACAGAAGCCAACTGCTCTGAAATCCTTGTACGCACTGTCCTTGTTGGTTCAGACACATCCCATGTTGTGAAGGGGGTTGTGATCTCTCCTCCTCTTCCCCAAAACCATTCCTCTTTTGCTCGTATCTCATTTGTCCATGTGGCAAATGAGCTGTTTGTGGGTGACTCGACCTATGTGTGAAATGCTGATGTACTGTGGTGCCCGTGGAGCTGTGTGTGACCCTGCAGGACTGAGCCACTCGCTCCTGAGGTAGTATTGAGCATTATGTTGCTTTGGATTATTATCAGGAGCATGTGGACCTTGTAGTTCTTCACGGTGAGTTAAAGCTTAAAAAAGACCTTCATCCCTCCAGGCACTAAAATTTGTGTGTAAAACTGCTGGCTTTAGTTGAATTCTGATTCTCTCCTATGTGGAAACCAGCTTTTGCTGCTTGTGATAGCACACAGATGCCTGAGTTTCTTAGACTCTAAGTCCTCATGCAGGGTCCTGTGTCCAGGTCCTGCCTTGGGGAGGATGCTGTCAGGAGGCTAAACCTGACTCCACAAATAGGCAGTTGGATGCTTTGATTGAGGGTTGCTCCTGACAGGGGTGTAGAAACCCAAGAGAGTGGTTCTCAGTGCGCCCAAGGCTGTGGTCACCCTGTGTCCAAGGCACGTCCAGGTCTGTTGTTGCACGAGAGGTGACTGCCACATGTCTTGAGGTGAGCGCTGGAGCTGCTGAGCTATGCAGTGATGTGACCAAAGTCCTGTGTGCATCTAAAGCCTCACCAAGGGAGAGCACTGTGGCTGCTGCAGCTCTTTTCAGACCAAGCACTTGGCATGTTCCACACAGTGCTTTCCAGAGCAGCGCATTCCAGCCCAGGTCCATTGGTTTGCTCTGACCTGACGTTGCAGAGGGGCTGGGGCTGTGTCAGGGAGGATGAGAACCCAGCCAGGAGTGGCTTCTGGATTCTCATACACAGCAGAAGGGCTGGGCAGGACCATGGCTCAGCAGTGGGTTGCCCGTCACCCTGCTGCTCTTGGGAAGCAGCTGTGTGCACAGGAGCCAGCATCTTGGCCTCATCCTGGCTCCAGTGATGTGAGTCAGCATCAGTTCTTTATATCCATTATATCACATAACCACAGCAGTCTTTGCGTGGTTGGCAAAATGCCTGCACCCATGTGCCCCCTCACACACATCTCAGAAATGTGTAGGCTTTTCCTTCTCTATTTGGAAAAGGTATTTCTGTGAAGCCAACATCCCTTTTTGACCCAGTTTTGGGACATCCTTCCATTGCCTACAGAATGGTCTGGGCTGGTACATGGTAACAGAAGGCTGGCTCACTGGGTGCCTTGATTTAAAGCTGCAGCTCCTGATCCATCTCATTGATGTCATTCTCTCTTCTCACTGTTCATTTCTTTCACTCTCAATTATTATTAAGGGTTTGGGCTTGTGAGCTGCCAGGATTTGCCCTGCTGAAGGCAGGTTTGAGGCAGCTGGGGCTGTGCATGGCAGAGGTTACCTTGATTCTGCAGAAGCACTTTTGAAGTAAACCTTTTTCTTTCAAGAGCTTGTGTGAGAGAAGAAAAAAGCCAACAAATGAATCCCAGAGACCTTTCACACCTTTAAAAGTGGTTGCTGTATTAATAAAGGGCTTAATGTGCATAAGGATGCTGTCCTTGTCTTGGTGTAACGAGGACACACCAATAGCTTCCTTCTTGTGTTGGCTGCTGCCTTAAGCCACGTTGAGCTTTGCATCCCATTCCTGAGCCTCGAGCCAATTGGATTGTCCCTGCCCAGCCCTGGCTGTGACTGCTGCTGCCTGGAGCTGGGTGCGGTGCTCTCGATCCACATGGGATTGCTTAATGGAAGCTCTCTGCTTCCCTGCCAGCTCCACTCGTTCTGATGTGAATGACATTTGAAGCAGCCCCCAGTGTCACAGTGCCCTATCTGGAACAGGCAACAAGCCGAGCACAGATTGCTCAGCTCTGCCTTGTTTTGTGCAACCTTTGGCTTTGTAGGTTGACATCCATATTGTTCTTGCTCCTGTTAAGCACCACAGGGACTCTCTTAACCAACACCCTGCTCCATCCTATCTGTAGTGCACAAAGGATGGGGATTGTTTGGAGAGGAGGAGTTGCTGGCCCGTGCACACCATAAACCTTGCTGCTGTGTCTGCTTAGGTTTGGTGTTGTAAAACCCTTCTGTTTGCTGCAGGATGAGCCTTGTGCAGCACCCACACTGGGTGCAGCTCTGTGAGCAGCTCTCCCAACTCCCCCTTGTGTGGGAGTGCACACTGCTGGCCCTGGGGTGCAGGGACAAGAAATCACCCTGGCCTGGCCCTGTGGTTCTGCCTTAGGTGGTGACGGCTGGTCCCAGCTATCCTGCTCTCATGCAGTGCTGCTGTTTGGCTCCAGAGGTTAGGCTGCAGGACCAATTTGGACTCGCAGGTTAACAGATCAGGGCTGAGGTCTATAGGCTGTGGACCCATCAGAGGGCAGCTTTGAGGAGATCACTGAGCCAGGACCTTGCTGGCATCACAGGCAGCAGCCAGGGCCCTGTGCATCAGCATCATGATGCCACCAGCATCTCATGGGACGGGAGGTGCTGCCCAGCCCAGATGTCCCCATCAGAGGGTGCTGTGGGACCTATTGGTCACCAGGAGCTGCCGCTTTGATGGGTTGTATCTCCTCATAGCTGGATCCTGCAGAGCTCCATGAGCACACATCTCATTTGTAACCCGCTTTGCCTTACAAAAGCAACCCTGTGACCAGCAGGACCATCTGGAGAGCCTGGATGTCTGGGTTTAGGGATGCTTTTGTGTCTGGCTCTGAATGTGGGAGGTGAAAGCAGTGCTGGGGTAGTTGTGTCCTGCCTCTGGGGTTTGTTGTCACTTTGGCCCTACGGAGTGGAACAGCCAGGTCCTCACCATAGCACATTGGGGTCACTGCAAAGTGCATTTGGAGCTCCCAGCCATGAGAAGGGCAAACCAATGCACTGTGGCCATCCCATCTCTCCTTGCAGGGAACACCAAATGGAGCCCCTGTTCCCAAGCTGCTCCTTGGGCGTGTGAGACTTCCTTGTTCCCTGCTTTTCCTGTGTCAGAAAAGTTAATTTTAGTGAAGGAGAAGGAAGAGAAAGGTAACAGAATGGCTTTTGGACAGGGGTAGTACTGGAAAGCCCTCTCCTCCTAGGTCAGGTGTTGGTGCAGTAGTTCAGGGCTCTTTTGATAGGGTTTTCATCTGGTGGGACCTGCTCCGACATCACCCCATGGCTGCTGCTGTGGGGTAGATGGCTGCAGGGAGCACCTCTCCACACTGAGCTGCAGTGGGGTTTGAGAGGTGTCTGCCCCATGCATGTGCCTGCAGCAGGGCTGTCCCCAGCAGAAGTGGCTGCTCTGGTGGCCTGGCTGAGCGTGGTGACAGCTCATGGTTCCTTGGAGCATCGGTAGCATGGGGGCAGCCTGGTGGTGGTACTGCTGCTTCTGCTGCTGCTGCTGCTGTTGGGTGCCTATGCCTCTTTGAACAGCAGCCTTCAGTGCCTTTGGTTTTGTCTCTCTAGGTGAAGATCATGACTGAGAAGGAGCTGCTGGCTGTGGCCTGCGAGCAGTTCTTGGGGAAGAACGTGCAGGATGTGAAGAACGTGGTCCTTCAGACACTGGAGGGACACCTGCGCTCCATCCTAGGTGTGAGGGGACTCACGCTCTTCAAGGCATCTTGAGTAGCTTTCTCCCTTCTCTGCTGGCTGCTCCCAGCAGTACTGCTGCCCCCACAGCACCCACAACGGGTGCCTCCTCTGCTGGCTGCAGAGGTGGCATCTGAGGCGGTTCCACCCCTCCAACAGCTCCTGGGTGTTGTGATAAATGGGATTTCAGTGCCTGCACTCTGAGATGTCTGAGTCCCCATGGGTTCCAGGTGGCACGTGTGTGTGTGGTGGTTGTGCTGTGACACTGAGATGTCGGTGCACGCCCTGGCGCCCGGACCTCAGGAGATTAGGGACAACAGGGATGTTGCTGAGCTTAGACCCGTGTTGTTGTGTGTTACCTGTTCCAAATAAAGCCCTTCGCCTTCCTCCCCTCTGCAGGTACCCTGACAGTGGAGCAGATCTACCAGGACAGGGATCAGTTTGCCAAGCTGGTGCGGGAGGTGGCAGCTCCCGATGTGGGTCGCATGGGGATCGAGATCCTGAGCTTCACCATCAAGGTATGCTCAGGTGTAGGGTGCTGTGCTATGGGGCACCCAGCAGAGCTTTAGGAGCAGCAGAACACAGCCTGGCCCTGGCTCCTCTGCTGCAGTGAGGTGACAGACTCCAGCTCACAGCCTGCTCCAGCTCTCTGGGTGTTTCCATGACAGCCGCCGCTGCTTGTCCTGTATCCAGGCAGATGGCAAAGAGCACCCAGTTAAATTAGCTGCCTCTGTAAACATGGCTTGAGGAGAGAGCTCACTGATAACTGAGCTGCTGGGGAGACAGAGGGAAGATGTCAGGAGAGCCCAGCTCCCCCTCTCACCCCTGTTTGATTTGGCAGCAGGCTGACATGGCTCGTTCTGACCCCGGCCTAACCGCACAAGTGGTTGCTCTGAGCTTCAACGGGAAGGGAACAGGATGGAATCATTCATTTGCAGTGATTGTGACTTGCCTCCCCCTCTCCAGGATGTCTATGACAAAGTGGATTACCTGAGCTCCCTGGGGAAGACTCAGACTGCGGCTGTCCGGAGGGATGCAGACATTGGGGTGGCAGAGGCTGAGCGAGATGCTGGCATTCGGGTGAGTCCAGACCCATGCTGGGCTTCCCTAGAGCAGCCTCTTCTGCTCCAGCTGAGCTCTGCTGTTTCCTCTCTGCAGGAGGCACAGTGCAAGAAGGAAATGCTGGATGTCAAGTTCATGGCAGATACCAAAATAGCAGAGTCCAGGCGGGCTTTTGAATTGCAGAAGGCTGCCTTCAGTGAGGAGGTCAACATTAAGGTGAGAGGTGTCTGACAGCACACTGCTGTTCCCTGCCTGGCTCCTCATGGTACTGGTAGCTCTGGGACTTGGCACATCCCTCCTCCTGCACGTGTTACGGGAGCTGGAGGTGGGGAATCCAGGTTGAAACACCGAAACCTGGGTTCTGTTCACAAGTTAGGTGGGACAAGGAGAGGAAAGGATGGGGTCATCCGTGCTGAGCCTGGAGCTGGTGGGGCTCGAGTGCTGCTCTAAGGACTGGGATGTCACCCCTGGGCTGACGTGGGAGCAGGAGCTATGTCTGCTTTCACTGCTTGCCAAGGGCCCTGATGTCTGTGCACAGGAGAGGAAGGCCGAGACCCCTCTTGTGTCTCCTGTGTGCAGACTGCAGAGGCCCAACTCGCCTACGAGCTCCAGAGCGCCCGGGAGCAGCAGAAGATCCGCCAGGAGGAGATTGAAATTGAGGTGGTGCAGCGCAAGAAACAGATTGATGTGGAAGAGAAGGAGATCATCCGCATGGAGAAGGAGCTCATCGCCACCGTGAAGCGGCCGGCGGAGGCCGAAGCTTACCGCATCCAACAGATAGCCGAGGGCGAGAAGTGAGTGTGCCCTGTGCCTGGGGCTGCAGGAGGGATGGAGGGAAGCAGTGCAGGGCTGCTGGAGGGCTGCGTTTCCCTTTCCAGGGTGAAGCAGGTCCTCCTCGCTCAGGCGGAAGCGGAAAAGATCCGGAAGATCGGGGAGGCGGAGGCGTTTGTGATCGAGGCCATCGGCATGGCAGAGGCTGAGCGGATGAAGCTGAAAGCTGTAGCACTACAGAAGTACGGAGATGCTGCCCAGCTGGCTCTAGTGCTGGATGCACTGCCTGAGGTGAGGAGGGAGCAGCGTTCCCTTGCCCCATGGCATCCCAGGTCTGTGGTGCGCAGGGGCCTTTGGGCGGCAGGCTGGTGAGCAGCTCCTTCACTCTATTCCTCCCCTCCTGCTTGCCCAGATCGCTGCCAAAGTGGCTGCTCCCCTCTCCAAAGTGGATGAGATCGTTATCCTCAGTGGGGAGAGCACCACCACCACGGCGGAGGTGAACCGTCTGCTGGCTGAGATCCCCGCCTCCGTGCGTGCCATCACCGGTGTGGATCTCACAAAGGTGAGCCATGCCCCGGCGCCTGTGATTCCCACAGCTCCCTTTTCCAGCCCAAACACCTTCTTTTCCCCTCCTCCTGCAGATTCCCCTGATCCAGAAAGCCACCGGCGCCCAAGCGTGAGGCCGGCTGAGCCAAAGCTAGCGGAGATCACTCCCTCTTAATGCACTCAGACATCAACTGCCTTCAACACGTGGGAATTCCTTTTATATCAGAGACAATCCGGGTTTCCTTTCGAAGCTCTGGTGCCTTATTTTGTAGCGCCAGAAGGTTGCATGTCCAATCAGCTGCTCTTTTTATTACGGGAGGGGGATTTACTTTGGGTTTGGGTCCAGGCCCCAGCTACAGCTGAGCAGAGGCTCCATGGGATGCGGAGCAGAGGCTCCATGGGATGCGGAGCGGAGGAAGAGAGCAGCCAGGACCCATCTCCTCGTGGCTCCCTGTGCTCCTGGGCAGTGCCCAGCCCCATAGGCTGTTTGTGGCTCTCCCTGTTGGAATGGCTCGGGACTTCTGCAGTGCTGCTTTGGCTTCCCAGAGGAGGCAATGGTCACGGTGCCAGTTCCCATGCTGCCTTCCCTCCTGGGGTCTGCTCTGAGCCAGGAATGCCAAAAGGAGCAGTGCCAAAGCCGCCCTGTCCTCCATGAGGGAGGTGAAACCACCACAGCGGCTGTGCCCGTGCGCCCCACATCGCGTTCCCCACAGCTTGTGGGTCAGAGGGAGGTCGGGGACCAGGGCCCTGCAGTGGGGACAGGGTCCAGCACCCAGGGCTGCTTCCAGTGCAGGCAGTGCAGAAGCCCCTACCTCGCTCCATCCCTTTGCCTTTAAGGCCAGTGGCCTTGCTGCCCCGAGTGACAGTGTCCCCTGTGTGTATCCCATGAGAGCCCTGCGCTGGCCCATGTCCCCTCCGTGCCTGTGCTCCATGTGGCTATTGCCAAACCCACGTGTAAAGCCAACTGTGGGGCACCGGGTCCCTCACATTGCCATAGGGTGGGCGCAAGGACTCGGATCCCCTCCACCTCCCATCACTGTCCCTTCCCGGCCATTCCCTTTGCCAGGAGTGCCCTATGGTCACAGGTGGGTGCTGTGGGGCCGGTGGCACCCTGTCCCCCTCCCTGCCATGGGGCTGGGGAGGGATGGTGTTATCAGCCCCCGGTGTGCGGTGGTGCTGGCGGGTGTGCCGGGCGTTGTGCCCTATCTGCCTGTGCTGTGCATGGCTGTGTCCCTGCCACCCTCACTGCTGGATGATAATAAAGCCTTGTCACAGTGTCCCTTGGCTCTGTCTTGTGCCTCCTGCACCCATCTCCCCACTTGACCCACTGCGGCATGGGGCTGGAGCGGATGGATGTCCCACTGGGATGAAGGATGCGTGGAAGTCAGGTCCCAGCTCCCTTGGGTCTCCATAGGGTCACTGTGTCACTATGGACTCCTTGCCCCATGCCTGGGGCTGCTCTTAGGGTAGAGCCTTGTCCTGCTCCCCTATGGGTGAAGGTGATGGTGCACAGCATCACCTTTGTTAACCCAGGAGCTGGTCGCTGTGGGGGCACCCCACAACCAGCAGCACCCCAGGGTTTGGCATCACTTCCTCCTACCACCATGTCCCACTGTAGCCCAGCCCCATGTGCCCTGTACTGAGGGACATTGGGGTGGCTCAGGGGGTCCTTCCTGCACGTAGGAACAGTGGCAGCAGCCATGGGGGGGCTTTGCCCCACTGCTCCCTGCAGCAAAGGGACCTCCTCGAGGCCCCCCACTTCTGAACAGGGGCATGGGCAGGACGGAAGGCCCCATCCCTTGGGCCCTGCAGCAGGGGGGCCCTGCAGATATGGGGCTGGGACAGCTCTGCAGCCCCCATGCTCTTATCTGCAGCCACACACACTGCCCTGGAGCACAGCCCAGGGGTCCCTGCGTCCCCCGGGGGTCCCACAGCACCTCCATGGTACAGACCCATGGGGCACAGGGCTGTGTTTGGGGACCCACAGGCAGCGGGGCTGGCTGGGATGGGGATAATGCCACAGGACCGCATGGGGCTGGCAGGGGGCACTTTGCCTTTATCCTGCTTTAGGTGCTGAGGTCCTGAGCCACACTTTGGGGAGCACTACAGCCCCCCCGGGACACCTCTGGGTGACAGCAGGGACTGAAGACAGGAGGGGAGCGTCCCTGTCAGCCCCCCAGGTCCCAGCATCCTGGTGCATGGGGTCAGGCTGGAGCTGGGGCTTCACCTTGTGCCACCTCCTGCCATGGCCGGGGGGATGTGGCTGTCACCCAGAGGTGACAGCCCATGTGTCAGGGCAGGGTCCCCGATAGCCAGGCCCTGTGCTTATCGGGGTCCCCATGCAGGCCCTGGCTGGGGGCTATCACCTCCCTGCAGGCGGCTTCCAGGAACAGCAGTGTGTCCTGGAGCAAAGAGCGGCCCGGGGGGGACCCCCACCATGGGGACCCTATGGCCATGGCCGTACACAGTGAGGGACACAGTACCCTTGGGGACACAAAGAGCATCCTCCAGGGGACACATCCCCTTTGGAAGGAGGTACGTGAGGGAAGGGACATGGACTCCTATGGGATGTGTCCCTGCAGGCTGGGGGCGCATCTTCGGGGGGGACACACACTGCTATGGGGCATGTCCCTCACGGCAGCATACGTGGTACTTGGAAGCCCATCCATGTGCCTTGCTCCCCCCATCACCCCGGGCCCCGTCCCCATGGGGCTCCCAAATGCATGTCCAACAACTGGGCACCAGTTCACAATGGGGAGCTCTCAGTTTGGGGTCCCCCCAGGTATAGGGAGGGACCATTCCTGTGTCCATAATGCCTTTGGCATGTGGGGTGTCACCCTGCGGACCCCCCTCCATCCTCAAGAACCCCATAGGCTATGCCAGGCTGGGTGGGAGCTCTTTAGGGTTGTGCCCCCCCCGGGCACAAAGGGGTTAAGGGCGCTGTCCAGCTGTGCAGTGCAGATGTGAGATATGCAGATGAGGCAGAGCAGGTTTTATAAGGCGAGGGCAGAGCCAGCACCCCCAAAGCCACGGGGACACCCCCATAGGTAGGTACCGGCTGCTGGGAGCTGCTGCTCTGCTCCGGTGGATGGGGACAAGGAAGGGGTAAGGAGGATATTGGGATGGGGAAGGCATTGAGATCCTCCATCCTGCTCCAAGGAGTGGGATTGGGGGGGATAAGGAAGGGGTTGGGGGATGCAGGTGGGGAGGACACTGGAGCTTCCATCCTGCTGCAGGGCATTGGGAGCAGGGGATAGGGATGGCACAGTGGGGATGCATCCTGCTGCATGGCATTGGGATCAGGAGATAGGGATGGCACAGTGGGGATG
>JASSUY010035698.1:0-10508 GCA_032466535.1 Forpus xanthops
CATGGTTAAACTTCATGAGGTTGGCATCAGCCCATCTCACAAGCGTGTCAAGGTCCCTCTGGATGGCATTCCTTCCCACCAACGTATCAACTGAGCCATGGAACTTCATGTCATCAGCAAACTTCAACAGCTGAAAAAGTTTTGGGTAATCATTCATTGATATCATCAGCTGCAATATATAACTGTGATCAAAAGCACAAATAAGAACCAAAGATGCCTGAACTGGAGCTCTGAATAAGAGGGGAAAGTTAACACTGGATGACAGCTGTAGGAATACAATCAAAAAGATCATGTTCTGCCTTAGTATGCCAATAAAAGAAAGCTGCTGAGGAATGAGTAGATGCTTGGAAAAAAGCCACAAGACCGATTAGAAGACTGGTAAACATGCCTTAGAGAGAAGTTCCAGGATGTAAATCTATTTATCTTAGTAAAGAAAAGGTTAAGAGGTGATTTGATATAATGTGTTAAGTAGCTACATGAGGATTAGTAATGTAATAAAAGGGAGTTCTTCAATCTCTTTTAACAAGCACCAGTAACTGGAACATGGGTCTAAACAAATATAGACTTGACATTTTTAACCATTAGTATAGCTATGTGGAAAAAATCCTAAGACTATGGAGAATTCTCTAATTACTGGAAATATTTCAACAGAAAGATTAATTAGTATATATTACCTTTAGCTCATCCTGGCAGGATATAAACCTGTTCTGAGACAACAAAAAAGAGATTGCACCAAGCTTTATTGCTGCTTATACAATCCTCTCAAAGTTATAATTCCTCAAGATTTTTCTCTATTCATTCACTGCAGTCAGTCGAGCACATTCCTATTAATTATATTTGCCCTCCAACAGCTTTTCAGCATTATTCAGTCTGTCTCAGAAATACCATGTAAGGAATATACACCTATATATAAAAACACCACATACATTTACAGCATGGATGAAAGAAAACCAAAAAGGCTGCTGCCACAGAAAACTATTAGATTTAGAAAAACTACTGACTCAGTAAAATCTTTTCTTCATATCTCTTAAATCTCTTGTTACAAAAATTTTTTTAATGGAAAAAAAAATTCAACAGTGGTATTTTATGAAATAATAAAACCCAAATTACATTTCTATCGTAAACAGGAAGAAAATAATAATTGCATCTAACTAGATTACACATGAACTGCAGGGGGCTTGCTTGGCATCCTTGAAAGAAAAGGAAAAAATAAAAAGCCTTTCTCTTAAAGCATGAAGAGTTGAAATGCGTGCAGACCACAGAAAGGTTGCTTATTCACATCCTCATCCACCTTGCCAAGGCCAGACATCACCTGTGATACAAGATGCTGATGTAAGGGCAGGTAAAACAGTGTCCACTTAATGCCAAACTTCAGAAAAGCTCATGATCATACAGTCCAGTTTTAGGAAAAAAAAAATCCATTACTAATAATAAACTTATTTTAATAACCTTATTTGACAGATATTACAGGAATATAGAACAGATCCAAGCTCAATTCTAAGTGTCACTGCACAGACTGTCATCCACCAATGCAACACAAAATCAACAAAAAAGCAGCATAGTTATTACATTTAAAGACAGCGAACTGAATCACAGAAAACAGTAAACTATTGGCTTTGTCTAGAAAAAGCCACATAATAATGTATGCATCAGCAGACTCAAAAATTTAGAGTGGATTTTCTCCACCTAAATCTATGCATTGCAAAACCATTTTTGAGTAGGAAGTAGCAAAATACAGACTTGAGAAATTACAAGAGCATACTGCAACTACTCATGCAGCTCCCGAATTAATTATACTAGATTATACTTAGAAAGTATGCTATTGTTTTCCTTCCTTTGCAGTTAGTTCCAGAACATAATTCAGTACCTTTGTTCAAGAAAGAAAAAGATGGTCTATAAAGAGCAAATTTACAGTGAAAAAGACGCCTCTAGCATAGCAAATTTAAATTTTCCTGATAAAACCAATACATTTCCTCAAAGGATATAATGACCTGTTTCCTACAGAAAGGATCCCAATGAACAAGAAAAAAGCAGCTCAGGGCCTTCATCATATATTCTCCTCTTAAACGAATAAAAGTGAGGAAAAAAATCTTAGTTCAGAAATTTAGACAGAACATGAAAAGATAATGTTTAGTACAGATTATGAAGTACTAAGAGAAATTACACAATAAGTCATGTGGCTTCATGCAGCACAGACATAAGTGATAAAGGAACAAATCAGGCTGCAAAGCAAGGAAAAGGTAAACAAGGGGAGTTGATGGGAGGGAAACCCCATAGTATCCTATTTACTTATTTGTAATGTGGACTTTCTGTTAATTCTCTGAAGCAATTCACTCCTCAACCTTTGACATTTTGCAAAAGACACCTATATATTCATAATGAGGGTTTGTGACATGGGATGCTTCTCTTTCTTACATTTCAGGATTTAAGTTGAGGATTTTTTTAACCTTTTATTAAGTAAATCCTGGCCCTCCCCCCTGGCACAAGCTGTACACAAACCGCTCCACAGCATCCAACTACTGCTTACAATCACATTCTCCTCCTTTATCCAATAAAAATAGTGAAGCTAACACACTATTTTAAGCAAATAATAAAATATCAATTTTCAGAACAACCAAAGCAGTTCCAGAGAGGCGACTGCATCACTAAAAAGACCTTTTCTTTCCCTGAGAGAGGGTTGAACTAAACCCAGAGTTTTCAATACATTGAACTCTTCAAGTAAGCATGAACACGAGACCTCTGCAAACTGAAGTGCTGCTATACTACTTCTCAGATAAAAACATATTTATGAACATGTGTTATTTTGCAGATGCATATGCAAACATTGCAAAAAGGCAACAACAGAATTTAAGAAGTCATGTAAAAAACTTTCACTAAGGTCATGTTAATAATATGATGTGTGAATTTGTCTCATAGCACATGAAGAGAATTTTAACTGAAGAAATGTCACATGCTGTCTGCTACAGAGACAAATGCTGTTTGCTGCTTTTTCATTAAACCTTTGCCAGACAACTACTAATGCTTTCAACATGGGATGAACTTAAATAAAAATAAACTATTAAATGCAGACAACTCATACAGGTACTTTAAGATTCAAATGAATATTTGAGGAGCTGGGGAGGGAAATCCATATAATTTAATTTCCTTAGTTTAAAAATTCATTGCCATATCACAATGCAAATCACAGAGTGGTTCAGGCTGGAAGGAACCACTGGAGGTCATTTAGCCCAACCTCCCTGCTCAGAGGGTCACCTAGAACACATTCCTCAGGGCTGTGTCAGGGTGGTTTTTGAGTGTCTCCAGAAACGGAGACTCCACAATCTCCATAGGCATCCTATTCCAATGCTCCGCCACCTTCACAACGAAGTTCTTCCTCATGATAAGGTGGAATTTCCTGGTTTTACTTTATGCCACTGCCTTTCATCCTGTCACTGGCACCACTGTGAAGAATCTTGGCATTTCAATATTATGATAAAAATACTAACAAGAAGTTCAAGAATAATGCAAAGAATCTAACTGAAATAAACATGTTCTTACCGCAGTCTTTAAGTGGGCTAACGTGGACCTTGGAAACAAAATCTAGGAAATGTCAAGTAGGAGTAGGGAAATGATTTAATAGCAACATCTGGCACTAGTGAGGCTTCTACTGATTCATTTCTTCATGAATCAGAAAGGTTTCTGACAAACTAGAAAGGGTTCAGAAGGAAGTTATAAAAATAGTGCTAAGTCTAGAAAATAATGTACTGCATAAAAAGCCATATAATTCAGAGCCAAAAAGATAATGGGATGGTTATAGTATCAAATAAAAGTATGTATACAGACAGATTTTGTAGCATTGTAATTTTGTTCTGCCCCCTCTCCCCTCACCCCAGTTCCTTATTGGTGTGAACTAAAGGTATGAAGCCAACTGCAGATATATTTAGATTAAAAATAAGCTGCTAATTTTTAAATGGCAGGCCAGCTAAACACAAGTGAGATTTTTCTATAACTGAAGATTCTAATATCAATGCCAAAAGCAACATAAATTAAACAAAATCTAAGGATTTCATAATGCTTCACTTGGTTAAATCTTCATAGCTTATATAACAAGTCTAGGTCTAAATCAAAAATTGACTATGAGCAAGGATCTAACCACCTCTTCAGGAATGATTTCCTTAGTTATGGGATCTGCAACTTTGAACAAACATTGCATCACAATATATTGAAGTTCAACTTTATGCTTCAAAATGTTAAAGCTAATATTCATCATTATAAAGCAGTTAGAAGACTTTTAGTTTCTTTGTAGTTTCTGCGATCTATGGGATGAGACCTGACTTGTGGACATTTAAAACCCTTAAGCCTACTCACATATATTTGTTACTTGCTATTTTGCCACTTAAATTTCTTTGTATACTACATTACAAACACATTAATTTGATTAAATCACATTCTCCTTTGTGCCTTTGAAAGAAACTTCGATGTGAACTATGCAATCCCATACGTACTGTTCTCCTTTGGTGAGGAAGTATCTCATGTTTGTCAGCCTTCATAACATTTTTTCTTTTTAAACAAACGCATCTGCTGCCCAGAAGGAGAAATCAAAGTACAAAACGTCCCTTCAGATTTGAAAACAAGTTGTCACTGTATGTTTCTCTTCATGCTAGAAATGATGTCTCAAAAATATCTCTACAACAATCCTGTTAGGCTTAATATGCCTATTCTAGGTGTGTGTTACTCAAGCACACATGCATAATGGTGATTTTTATTATTGCTGGCTCCACTAATAAAAAAAAATAATTTTGAAAACATTAACAATCTCTTCCATGCCTCTGTTGCCACAGCTTTGGCCTGATACATTCATGTGTCATGCACAATGCACTCTGAAAATAAAGGCACAACCAGTCAAAATATTTACCTGCTTCCCTATGAAATATTTCACACAAAAACTTAAGAGGCATAAGTAAGCTATGATAAATATGTTCACTTATCTTCAGAAAAGTACTTTGAGAATTTCCTGGCATGAAGAAATGAGAAAACTGAGCCATAGTTCAATTTCTGGAATGCAATGTAAACCACTGGCCTGCTTTTTCCCTTTTGTCTGCCACTTGGAAAGGATAACTGGCTGATAGAAACCTTTTCACAGAATCCCACACAGAGTGGCATGACCTAACTTATCAAATAAGAATATGCCTCAGTTGGATCAAGCAGTTTGGGGTTCTTTTAGTTTGATGGTCAATGTCAGTTCATATAGGTCTTTCCTACAAACTGGGAACAGATTCAAAGCTAACATCCATGTTTCTTATTTTACATTAGATTCACTGCAGGAAACTAATGGGAGAGAGTGGAATCATGATACTCTGGTTGTAATCTCATATTTTCATCTTTCAGCCATATAAGAAACAGTATGTTTCTTGCAAAATGAAAGAAATTCCACACTGAAAAATCCATACTACTAGACTACTAAATTAATTTCTGCTCCAAGTAAAGTAGCATGAATATGTAGGCTTTTGTTTAAAAAATAAGCCCTTGTTTAACGATATTTAACATGGTAGAACATTTCAAACAGGAATGTTTATTACCTAATTGCCTCCTTCTAAGTGCTCAGCACTCGTAACAGCAAAAATTAGGAGCATTCAGGCGCCTTTCAGGATCAAGTTCTGTCACAGAATATAGATATCAGTGTTACAAATGAAGGCCGTAAAATAAACAAATGAATTCATGTACCATCAGAATTGGTGTACAGAGGTTAAAGAAAATCGATTACTAACCAGGGGTACATACGACAAAAGCAGAGGAAGACAACCAGCCCAGAAAATTAATCAGCATATAAATTAATCTTCTTACCCAAGAGCAAACTGAAATACTGCTTTCAATATACCACAAAGCTAAAACTTTCTGCTGCTGCTGGAAGAATACTAACAAGGTGTAGCAGAATTTCAGAGCTTCTGAGGTAGGTAGATATTGAAATAGCAGGAGAAAAAAAAGTTCCCCTTTTTCCCTAATTCTGCTTACCTAGTTCTACAGGTTTTGCTTATCTTATTAGAGACAATAATACATTTATCTGAATCTTGACTGGGTGGCTCAGAGTGTTAAGACTGAACTTAAATAGCTGTAAACTTTATAACCATTTATGCACCAAATAAACTGTTTCCACAATGCTATAAAAGGAAATTTAAAAGGGAGAGAGACATGATTACAAGAAAAGGATGATGGTATGTATGAATCAATGTCATTAATTGTCTATATTGATTCACTTTCATTCTACCTGAAAAGTTCTAGATTTCAGACATTTATTTACACATACTAAAATGCTTTCGCCTCATAACTATCCTGCATTCTGCCACCTTACAGGTCATAACTTGTTTAGACATTTATTTGGACAAGCACAATTCAGTCATTCACACATTTGAAGAATGTGAGGGTTTTTTGAATTTTTCTGACAAATGGACAATTTTCTGTATAAGTATTTGCTTCATTATTATGGAATCCACCATATTCCACCATACCTTACTTAATCAGATAGAAGTAGTAAAGACTAGGGGAGTAGTTCATATCCCAGCCTGACCAGATGAACTGTTTTTCAAGCAGATTATTTCCAAACTGTGAGCAATCATTCCAAAGACTTCAAGAGATCCAGCCTAGTAAATTCAAATGGCACAGCAGACTATGGTCTTATCTGCAGGTGTGCAGCCATATCATGAACTCTATGCCAAAACATAACAAACCCAGTCTATCCGGTGAGACACTAACAGAACTCTACAGCATCAGGTCCAAAGCTGTCCATCTGCCAGCAAAATTTAAGTCTCTCATTCTAGCTTTACTACTTCGTTATTGTTTTTCACAATTTCCACCTAACTAGGAGAATAGGTCATCTTTACTTCTTCATTTTTATCAGTAAAATAATTAATATTTTCCCACCTCATGGACAGAGTTGAGGTCTTGAGCTTCCTTTAGCTAGCCCCTGTGACCTCCCACTACAAAGAATGGCTCGATCGCTATATTTTCTTGCATATCCTTATCTCTAGATACTTTTACAGCTCTTAAATTGAAAAATATACCTTCAGGAATAGTTTTAAATTACTTTCTTAAATCCCTAATAATTTTTATAAAATAATCCTTGTTGGAAATTTACAGTAATGCATTTTTACTTGTATTTTGCAGAGAGGGAAACTGAAGCAAAAGATACTCTATAAAGCAAATAACTTATCAACTTATTTTATAGTCAATCATATGTTGCCAACATTAAAAACCTCTCTCTTAAATGGATAGATCTTAAAAGTGCTAGGATTATTCATGATTAATTTAAAATAGAGTCATGCTGACTGCATAAACTTTCAAACAAAACAAAGGTAGCTAAAGCATGACACAAAGCTGCTTGGCTTTATTTTTTCTTTGTACTTTTCCGGCTACAAATAGTTTCTGAAAAAGATTACCAAATAGAAAGTTTCCATTTTGCCCTTTTCGTCGTGCAAGTGAAAAACCAAAATTAAAATGCCTCTAAAACTTTACGAAACATGTAGGTCTTCATCTAGGAAAGGCGGTGAATTGACACTGATAGCACTTAGTACCTTTCCAGGTAAAGAAATGAGGAAGATATCCATCTGTCTGCATTAGACCGTATTGGGAACAGCTATTTTCACACCCTTTTGTAACTAATCTGCCTTTTATTTCTCAGTTAAGTGTATCCTTCACTTTACTTCTTGGCTGTCCTGGGTTCAGCAGTAGCAGCCATTTTTGACTTTTGGCTTGGGAACAGTCCTGAAAACACCAATGTTTTCTCAGAAAGTCCATCAGACTAAACATTCTAAGCAGCAGCTAAAAACATCAGTAAGGCAGTCTTAGTTTTTGTACAGTGGTCAGGAGATGAGAAGTGGCAGAAAGAGTCTGCTCTCTCTCCCAAGCTATTCCACATACTACTACATCCCCTATTCAAGAGCCTGCAATAAACACTATTAGAATATTTCCATGTGATCCAAATAACACGTAACCTACATGACTAGCAGCTGTGAGGAGTGCTATTGGATGCAGTGAAAATGCTGCATCCTTAGGGCTTTCCTAGAATGGCTTCAAGTTAGAAGCATCAGATTTCCGTAAGTCTATTAAGATTTACTAAGATATTTACTCTCCTTTAGCTATTAAAAGGAAAGATCTCCCTTTGACCTTTCCTTTTATTTGCCTGACATTCTCTTACAATAAAACACCTCTGAGCCATTCAAAAATGATTTCATGTTTTCTGCTGCCAAACTTTATGGTTTACCGTAGATATTTGACAGCATGTTACTTAAACATTTTGTCTTTCAAAAGTACCAACATGTAACCTCAGAGTTAAAAAACCCTAAACATTAAGCAACCTCTCTTTACATATTATCTACAGTCCTTCAATGGCTGTAGAGTTAACTGGTACAAAAGACTGTAGAAAAGACTGGTACAACTGCTTCACTTTCAATCAATAGATTGGTACTTTATAGCCCTCCATTTTTTCAAAGATAAGAAACTGGACGTAACTGCATAAGTTTCTTCTTCTTTGGTCATGTTCTTCAGACCTGCCTCGCCTTGACAAGCTTGGTGTCAAACAGAAAAATGAATGTACTGAGTCTGACCAAAGATCTGTGTGGTGGCTGTGGCCATAGCAGTTCAGACTGTAACGTATATATGGACTGAGCAAGGAATAGAGGTATTCTTTCTGCTATCCTCCCTGCCTTCAGCTACCTTTGTGGGACTTCAAAAATCACGTGTGCTTTCTAGGATCTTTCATGCTGTCCATCACTCCTTAAATTTATAAAGATGTCAATTGCCAAAGTTGTGTTTAGTTACTATATTGTGTACTCCTACAAGAACACAGCTTTTAAAAAGTCACATAATATCTGTTTTAGATAAAATTTTAATGAAATCTTTTAATTGCTTTCATTAATGATGCTTTACTTCTTTACACAACCTTTCAACAGTTTCTATTGTACAGTATAGCTCAACATTTTTTACATCGCTCTAGCTCAAGACAAAATTAATGCAGTTTGGAGATTTCTGGAAGGAATCTAATCGTGTTCACAGACATATGGTGAAACTAGAGGATGCTCACTTTAGATTTTGTATTACTCATTATTCTTACATTTGGCTATTACCACCATTTGTCTGGGTGTGATGACAAAATTGCTAGAAATAGGCAGCTTCACACATGGCATGAGAAGTCTCGCTAGGATATATTTCTTCTTATGAGAGAGTTACTATTTGTAGAGTTTTATATCTTGTTTTCACCATTCAACACAAATGTTTTAAAACGTGCTTGTAGAAGTCCTTTAGGACATAGTCCTTCTCTCACAGAATAGAAAAACTCCTACTGATTTCAGCCCTGTTACCAGAAGCAGCCGACCAAAATAGCTCCCTTGCAATTTCCCTTTTTGGCCTTTGGGAGGATTTTTTCTTTTCTCTCCCCTCACTCTCTCTCCACCTCCCCCCCTCCCCCTTTTGCCTGTCAGTTACAGCCAAAAAAAATCTATCAAAGAGCACACGCAGACTTCCTGAATCACTTTTTAAAGTTCATACTCCACATCATTCCTACCTTCCTCCCTCCCACCTCCTCTTCCCTTCCATCATCAGCATACTGAAGAACCACTTTCATGCCATGAAACATTTTCAAATATTGAGTTTGATCACAATTTTCACTTCAATGTGAAACCCACATTTCTTCCACAGCCTTTCCCCAACCACCAATTTTTACTTATCCAACCTCCTTTAAATGGAAAATAGGCTTCCTTACTTTTAGTGCATCTGAAGAGAGCTGACATCATCAGCAATGAGTTAACCACCAGAAAGGAAAAGAACCATTCCTGCTCAATTCACTTCCTAATCCAAGGCATAGGCATCAGTTAAATACACTGGAACATAAGGATTAACGCAAAGCACTTCTAATTATTTCTTTGGATAATGGTGTAACAGGACACACTATCTTCCTCACTCTTAGAAAGGCCATGAAAGAGGTTGAAGACTGGCATCTTCCAGAGGGCCCAGTATTTGCCTAGACAGTTGGAGAAACAGATGGTGAAAATAAAGTCATAGAATAAATTCAGTTGGAAGGCACCTGAAGAGGACATCTGGTCCAAAACCCTGCTTGATGCAGAGCTAGCTTGCTCTATGATGAATTCCATTGCCATGCAATGAGCTGTATGACAAATACCCAACTGAAATCGGTAGCATCAGACTTCAGTTCTATAGCAGAGAAATAAAACTTGTCTCCTCAGGATAAAAGACACTAAAAGGAGTGCTATAATTCTAGCAAGGCAAATTCCAATTCAAGAAGATGATTTACTCTTATAGCCAGAAAAAGGAGAAAATGTCTTGGATTCTTGCATTTTTAGACTGAAAGCATTTTACGTTCTGTTACAACAGATTCTCTACTATTCTGACCCTCATTTAATAGCATTAATTTTCAGAATGGAAAGATATTTTCTGAATGGCTGTTTATGTTTAGACAATTCACCTTTATACAAGACCATTCCATGCAATGCACTTTACCACTGAATATTCTCTTCTTC
>JASSUY010035699.1:0-17316 GCA_032466535.1 Forpus xanthops
ACCGTCCGGGGGCTGGCGGGGGCGCGGCTCCTCCGCTCTCGCGGACTTCTCCCAAAGACAGACCCCAAAACGGCGCCTGCCCCCGAGACCGGCTCGGGCCCGCTGCCACGGCTGGCTTGCCGACGCAGCCACCGTGGTGGCCAGTCACTGACAGCCGCCCCGGGTCTCCGCAAACCGGCCCGGACCCGTGCTCACCCGAGACCCCGGGAACACCGTGCCTGCACCCGCGTGACCGCCCCCCAGCAGGGACCAGACCTCGCTTCCTCCCTCAGCCATGGGGAACCACAGGCTTCGTGACGAACTCCGTTGACTTTAAAACCACCCAGGAATGTAACAGCTAGGAATGAGAGGGTAAACCTCTCCCTTCAGGTGCCAAGCTGAAACTTTGTTTCTTCGAGACGAGTTTCAGACACCCAGCTATGCCACAGACGTCTGGGGCCACGAGTAAATACAACTCTGTACAAAACGATAGCTCCCGGCCCAGCCACGGAGATCCTGGAAAAGCAGAGGAGCCCTTGCGGCAGCACCAACGACGTGCTATGGGACAACATCGGAGCCCCCGGGCAATACAGACAATGGGAATTCTACCAGCACTGCAATTCTCAACAGCTTCCTCCCCACCTGCATGCGGAAGGTTGTTTCCATCCCTCTTTCTAAAGACACTGCTCCACAATCTTTGTATTTTCCACCACCATCACCTGCCAAAGCAGCATCCCTGTCATCAGAAACATATCCTCAGAAATGCTGGTCAACATGAATGTACACCAATAGATGATGAAAATCTACTAAGGGTCTTTTTCCACGGGCTAAGTGATTAGAACAAACTGCAGAAGTAAAAGCACACCTAATACAGCTAGTAACAGGCACCGTTGTTTCCTTGCCAGGACGCTTGTAATCATGCCCACGTTTTCATCCCTGCTAGCAAGAGACAAACAACTGTGCATAATTACTTGCAAGCACAAGTTAACAGCTAGGTATGTTTCTGGTAAACACAGATACTTATTTGCTTCAACTGCCTAACCCTCAGGAATCAGACTCATCCGGTGCCAGGAGTCTCTACTGATCAGTGCTCAGGACTACAGCAGAAACTTGGGTATTGAAAAACTTCGGTAGCAAGAGCTCAGACAAACAAGTGAGGGTCTCCCATCTGTGCCACAGCATCCACCATGAAGGACCAGCACCACGCAGACCACTACCAAGCTCCGATTTCTCCAAACACCAAGAGTTAGAGCAGCAAATGAGGCATTTTACATGCAAGTTAAAGGCCACATTTTCAAAAGAGGATATTTAATTTCATTTTCATTACAAGAGTAGCTGGTCACCCCTAACAAGGAAAGAAGGACAGTATGGAGGCAACACATAAAATGAACACAAGTGAAAACTATATTTTGTGCTCACATGTAGTGAAAGGAGTAATATTCCTGGTACAACTCACCAAACTAGGTTTTATTCCTAGCTTTGTAGTAAATTTTCTATTTGGAACTGGATTAGCCACCTACTCAGAGCAAAGTCCTGCTGAAGTTAGTGTCATATCTGTAACAACATTACATGAGGCTGAATTTCACCCCTTGTTCTTCAGGCTGCCAGCTACAAACAGAAAGGTTACTCTGAGGAGCCACAGTGCTTCAAAGGGAAATCTTCTCAATGCGAAGAAATGTTAGGTGTATATTTTGTCTGCATAGTTACTTGAAGAAAAATCACTTGGTCAGAATTTGTTACCTGAAAACAGAGCAGAAATGTCAGCTTTAAAAATAGCCTTCTAGCAAAAATACTGACTTCAGATCAGAGGTACATCTTCAGTATCTCCACTAAATAAAAATGTTAGCGTAGAAATACAATATTTTATCTGCATAAACTATTTCCCCTAGCTTTGAAATTCTCCTGTGATGTTTCAGCTCCCCAGTAAGCCTCAAATGCTAAAGGATTCTCCTGTCTGCAAGAAAACCCAGCAGATGTAAGTAATGTCTCTGTTTGGCTGTCTCTGATAAGCTGGGAAAGACTGCAACAAATCCAGAGGGAGGAACCCTGATGAGAGACAGGAAAAGGATTGGCTTCATTTTTTATTTTTTAAATGAAAATTTATTTAGGGGCTGACAGTTACCAGATTCCACCTTGCAGGCCATTCATTACCAAAGGCTGTTCTTAATCCGCAGGTGATTATTGAAGCTCACCTTTTGAAATTTGGAAGTATTCACTACTTGTCCTGGGAATGCTGCAACATTGGCTTGGCCAAAGCAAAATCTTGCCTTCACCGATAATTAGGAATACAAAGGAAATGAAGCTAAAAATATTGAAACCATATTAAAATGTGATTCCCAGGAAAAGAGAGAAATAACAATGAAATGTTAATGATGTATTAATGAAAATCATTTAGAAACAGCTTCGCAAATCGATGAAAAGGTTATCTGGAAATGCACAAGAAAGTGAAAGTAACACAGAAAGGACCATGTGATTATGGTTTCCAAGTTCTGATTAAACACATTCAATTTTTATTACTTCCCATTACTGCTATAAAGAAATGTACAGCCAGGTCAGCAACACCATTTTTCTCCCCTTCTCATTACAGTCTTAGATACAAAACCAAATTCTCTGAATGGAAGTGCCCCGGTGCTCTGGGACTCTCCCGAGGATCCACTGCTTTCACTCTTTCTGTACCTGGGTTTGCTGGATGTTCCTGTTATGTCAATTCACACACATCTCTCGGGAAGAAAAATGTGTAAAGCTGGACATGAAAATAGCACGATATTAAAGAAGAACACACCAGCGCAGAATGCTATTTTTATTCTCAGAGAAAGTGGAAGCTGAAAATACCAGTCTGTGACATGAGAACTGTCAGCAAGAACCAATCATTACACAACGTGAATTCATCCTGATGACAATGACTCCAGTGAGATAGGAAATGGAGTAAAATCAATATTCCATTTACACTGACAGTACAGTATCAAAGCTTGAAATTGCCACACAGCTGTCTTTTAAATAAATTAGAAAATTACTGCCTGCCTTACCATATTTTTTAAAACACCTCTGCCAAATCCAAAGTTTACTAATAACATATCTCAACATAAAATTTGAGAAGATACAGCAATTACTTCATGGCACAACTAAGGGATGTAATTAGAGCTCTGTTACAAAATTAAGCAGAAACAATGAGCTAATTAACATCTTGGCCACAAAACAGTGATGGATTCGTTAAAGAAAAATCTTGTCTGGTACCCACTATCGCCATACAATGGCACGTAAAAGCAAGAAACCCCCTCTCTCAAATTTGTACTTTGGCACGTATCATGAAAAGCAGAACGCCAAGGCAGCAGCACAGCATGGCCAGCTCAGAAGAGGGAATGCCGATACTGCACCATGCAACACATGTTTGACAGCCCCCCTGCCCAGCAACTTCTACTTAAACTGAGTTTGGTATCAGCACTGAACTACTGAGCAAGTCCCACACTGGATTTGTAAAAAAACTGTCTACGTGACTTATATGACCCAGGTACTTTGCAAAACATTCATAGTTTTAGTAGCAGTAGTACTAGTAGTAGTGTTTTAAAGGTTATTTCTCTATTATTTTAGCTCTGAGAAAGTTGCTTGGGAAGACAGTACAACCTCCCACCAACTTCAGTGGGCTGCTTAGGCACATCCCCATCAGACATGTTTATCTTGAGTATATTTCAGTTTCTGAAACTATTTTATCAGAAACACCTAACTATGACATTACACTGGAATTTAGCACATCCAAGCATACTCAGTTCACAAAAACTGGATAAATAATGAAAACAAGAAGCAACATGTCATAAAGTCAGTGCCCCCACCTGTGCACATTACAGCAACATGCAGAAATGAGGTTATTTCCTTGAAATCAGTTCTCTAAGATGCACATCTGTAACCAAACTACGACCCAATTTCCAACACAAGTGGTAAGGATGCTGACGTACAAATCCCATAGCTCAATCCTTTTCCACTTTAGATTACAGTAATGCCATTTCAAGTTAGAAAGTAATACTGCAAATGCCATAAACCCTCTTTCCTTTAAAGAGCAGTTATGAATTAACCACTGTAAAAAAACTCTGAAGTCAAGAAATATGCCTGTTTAATTTATTTTTTTTATTTTAGACCCAATGGTATGTATCAAACTCCCTTACAAAATTTGGGATGCCAGACATGCAGAATTCACATTATCTGACAGCATCAGACAGATGTGTATTTATAAACTAAAACAGGGAAAGGCCAGTGTCTGCCTCTTGACTAGGACATGCATACACCAGCTATGATTTTGCTCCCTCAACCTGCAAGCCAGAGACACAAAAAGAGAGAAAGGACTACTCTGCATTAATTCATTTTGCTGTCCATTTACGTATTACAAAGCATTCACATATCCATCCACACCCCTAAAGCTGCAAATACAGTTTCAGGTAGTAAAACCATGCCCATACTATAACTTCCTTACCATGATATTTATATAATATGTTTTAGAAATGTGAATTTCTGTCTTACCCTGGCATAGGGGAATTTCAACCATAAAAAAAAAAAAAAGTGGCATTTCCCAAGCGACTCTAAAAAGACGTTTTTATCTTTAAAAGTAACACTAACCTTTAAAAATAACCCTAACCTAGTGACTTAACTTGAAACTCCAAAAAGTATGTTTTCTTAAAAACAAGCTGAATTTAAATAACCAAAAGCTCTTTTATTAAAATCAGTCCTATGTGATTGCTGTAATTGATACTGCTTTAAAACAGTGTTCCTATACAAAGACATTTGAAAGGCTGTAACAGAATAACTGTGCAGTCTTCCAGAAAGTATAGATCTATTTATTAATCAGCATTTTGCGTATTACCATTTGAAAGGCTGTAACAGAACTGTGCACTCTTCCAGAAAGTACGTATCTATTTATTAATCAGCATTTTGCATATTAAAGATCTGGGTTGTTTTGTGAACTGCAATCATACAGAAGCCAAGTGATGCAGGAGAGGGGTGAGATGACCTATGTCAGTAGCATCACACCAGGATCTCACAAACCCAGCATCTCTCTGGGGCAGCATGGGATACATGAGCATGGCAACCACCACTTCCCTCTAACATCAAGTTCAGCTGATGCCAATGGTTTCAGGGAGGAAAGATGAGCAGGAGGAGCTCTCACTCTTAAGAGATGCAGCAAATACCCAGCCTAACTTCCTGCAGGTCAGATGCCTTAGCACCTACTGTATAGCAAGGGAAAATATACTGGCACCTCATTACTGCTAAGGTTCCCCCTTTTTAAAATCAAATATATCATTTTTCAGATATACCGTTTTTCACTTCCCTTCCTAAAGCAGCTGCCACATGTCCCTGGCCGTAAACGGTGGCTTTCTCCTTCCCCAGAAACAGCTGGATAAAGCAGTGGGTAAAAAGACCGCTCCAGTGAGCACCTGATGGATTATGGCATATACATGGTCAGTCCCAACATTATTATTAATTTATTACTAATAGCATTTGCTTCATCCACAAGCTCCTCCACTTCACTGACCTAACCCAGTCTGGGCACCCCCTCCGACATTTGCCCCTGTCACCAAACTCTAGATTCCAAAGTTCTTGCCCATTCGCATGATGTTTGCTTTGTTATGTGAACAATTAGGAATTAGAAGTGTGGATGCAGTCACTACATCCTTGTACATGTCAAATTAACTGGCAAAATTAAAACTGAGCTTAATTACCAGAAATGGAATAGGCCACTGATGTCACCTGCTCCAAGACTGTGCATCATCCTGCTCCCTGCTCACCTTGCAAAGAGATGTCCGCCACAGCAGAGCCTGCCAGGGCTTCTGCAACAAAATTCAGTTGGACAACTTTCCTCTAACTGCCCTCTGCAAAAACGAGCATGATCCCAGCAAGGCAAATCAGTTATAATTACGTGTATTGCATCATCTTGCATCTGACTTGAGGGCAAACAAAAAGGGACATGAATACAGATAAAGAGGAACACGTTATACAGAGTTCCGCTTTCAACAGCAAGTCAAGCCTCAGGTTTCAATGGCCAGGTCACTGCAGCACACTAATGGTGAACTGTGGCAACATTGTGACAATCACATGCTTCTCTCCAAGGACAAGAAAATTAATATGAGAATGTGGTTGCCCATGTGTGCAGGAGAGCTGCTGGCAGCGCCAAGCCAGTACCCTGGCACCACAGAGCACACCCCAGCACAGCACCCCAAGAAAGGCCCAGGGGACCCACGCCTCTGAAATCACCCCAGTCCCCAACAACTGCAGGCCTGCCACACTGAGGATACCCAGAGCAGTGAGGCAACACCAGCTTAGCGTGAGGACATGACTCCTTTCCATATTAAGATGAATCACAAAGCAACACTGGTGCTGGAAAACTACCCCGGCATCTGTTGCAAGACAGGATATAATGCTGACCGCATTTCACTTTGAAGCTTTCTGTTTCTCAAGGAATCTCAAATCCAAAATAAGAGAATTTTCTACATTTGAATAAATTCTGGCCTTACATTTAATTAGTCAGTCATACCCTTCCAGGAGAGTAAGAAATTGTATGAAGAAAATAAAATAATTCCATTGTTCATGCAAGAACCTAAGAACGGCCCTCAACAACAGGGCTAACTGTGCTCTGTCACCATCCGAGGTATCCAAGATAATTGTTAGGCACTAATGCAAGATCAAAATTATTCTCCAGTACACAGCAAAACTTAAGTTTAGGAGATGCTTTCCGTAACAGAGATCACTACACGCATAGTGCTCAGCAGTACAGAAACATTTATCAGTACAATTAATTTTGCATAAAATCATCTCACCCAAGCTACATAAACACATATGTCTTCAGATATCAAGAAAAAGCTCTATGGTAGTCACCATTATTAAAAAGTAACAAAACTTGAAGGAATGTATTATAGGAAAGAAGTGAAAAATGTCTTACAGACCATTTTCTAATCAGCATTTGCTGTAATTTATTGCTGTACTTGTTCAGTTTGAATTACACTCTTTATGTAGCTAACAATAATCATGAAAAACAATCTCCAACGTTCAAACAGCTGCTTCTGCACAAAACCGCAGCCACACGAACCACCATGGCTGAAAGAGAATTACGAAGGGACGTCGGAGCAAGGCTGCTGCAGTGTGAGCTGGCAGCCATGCGGTTAACAGGGATCCTCCTGGAGCTGCGGTGTGCTGTATGCAGGTTTTTAAGACTACCTTTCCCCCCCTCCTCTACCAAGAGCTGGGTTTGGTGATGAATTTTGCTAACACTCATTTTGTTCATGGATTCTCCAATGTCTGCATGATCCAGTTGGTGTTACACTGTTTCAGTACATGCTTGCATACAATTTTTCTCTCATTTTTATCCTTTGCTGTGGGTAATAAGGATGAACGTAGGGGAGGATGAAAAAGATATTTCTGGTTATTTCACTGCCCAGAAAGCCCTACCAAAGGACTGCTGTTCATATGGGAGGAAGCTGCAGTGCCATCATGCCTGCAGACAGCGCTGCAGCTGAGACCCCATCTGCTGCCAGCGCAGGTCCTTGGGCTCTCCTAGGGCCAACCAGGAAAAATTGCTTCAGGGACACCACTGGTGTAATACAAAAAGGAACACGAGATCACCCACAGGCTGCTATCATCTGAGCTTAATAAACTCATATTTTAAAACCCAAAAAAGAGAAAAACTGCCAGCAACAACCTGGCTGGTGTAGGAGGTGAAGCAAGTGTGGTGGCACCTTGTGCATCACTGCAAATGGTAGCTACAGGGAGTTTCCAGCTTGGCCAGTCCAATCTTTAGAATGTATCAGGTCATAACAGACTCACTTGCTAAGTTTTTATTTATGGCTGTTGCACAGCTAACTGAACTATTTCTGAGGTCACATCTTCCACAGAATAATCAAGGAATGTCTCCAAGGCAGAACAAATGCAGACCCTTCATTACTCTCTTGCATCCATATAATCCTCATAGTTTCACACTGTAGTAGCTGCTGGATTGCTCCAGTTCCACCAACATGCACTACTCTACCCTGTTCTGCTCATGCCAGGCCAAGGGAGCAACCTTTCCCACTGCTCTAGCAAGACCCTGAACACAAGGCATACAGCCTGGTCTCCAGTAAAGTCTCTTGTGGCCTTTTGCTCACTTTGCAGGCAGCCTTTCCTAAGCTCAACTGGTGCCAAATCAGAATACATAAACTTCAAATTCCTGTTAACTCTTCTTGCAGAAGAAATGGCCTCCATATATTCATGCAACTTAAAAATGGTTCACTTTCCCAAAAAAGCTATGACAGAACAAAAATACCACTGTTAACACATCAATGGACCACAGCTGTGGACCAAAAGCCTTAGACAATCTTCTAAAAGTATGTAAAGCACTCAAGGTTACACCCATCATTAGTTACTTAACCATTCTTATTTTCCAAACAATCCCAAATAAAAGCTTGAAGAATTCCACTATATGAAAACCCAATACAAAGAAGGGCTCAAGCCCACCTAATGTTGCCATTCACACTGAGCTATATAAAGGCTTGTGTAATACCTGAAACATTTACCATCATTGCATACACTATTTTTATCTACTTTCCAATAGCATTTCTTATATGGAAGATTCCCCTCTGTCCTCTACTTGAGTTCTCCTCAATGCATCCCCTTTTTCATTAATGTACCTGTGCAAGCTACCAAAACCGAACACCACAGTGAAAGAACTTTGGAAAAAAGCTCAAAAGATAACGATTTTCCTTGTATTCTCTTGCCTCTAAAGCTATTTACAAATACCAAATATGAAAGTTTAAAATTCTAGTCTTATACAAAAACCATGGAATATTCGGAAAATAGCTTCTGACAGATTTAAGAAAACGCAATTTTTATGAAAAATGGTGATCAAACCCAGAAAGCTTAGAAGTTGAAAACAAACCAAATCAACCAACCCAAAGCAGTAATTTTGCCTGTCATGCAGAAAAATGAGTGAAAGAAGTCTAAATTCTTGCATTTTAGTTGCCACCATTAGTTGTATTTAATTAGAAGAATGGAACAGAGCTGTTACTTTTCACCAAAAAAAAATCACATAATTGAAGATTTATTTATGGAGTATATTTGCACATAAATACAGAAGCTCAATAAAATGCTGGTACACAGCAAGCTTGATATCTTCCCAGGGACCTTCCTCTAAGCAGTTTGCACAGCTAAGTCCTAGCAACAAGTGCCTGCACTCCCAGAACAAGGTTTTTAACCGCTACACATCAAAAAGCTGAAAAGCACATAATTACATTATCCATATCACGGATTCACTGCCTTTGATTTTTCAGTGCTTGTCAAAGAAGTCTCAAGGTCAGTTTAAGTTTTGCCTATGCATTGAGCACTGAAGGATTCCAGTATAAAATAACATACGGAAAAGATTCCACTGAAAACCAGAAGTGATCATACAAAGTCAAGACTGCTTCCCAGGCATTAATAAAGTCTTCCAAATACTGGAAGAAACATTTTTTTGTTCAGATTCCAATTTTTTTTTTAAGCTTCCAAGAGTTACAGAAAAAAAATGCAGTTTATTTTTCACAAGTAAATCATGCTGCGTTTATTGGTATGTGCAGTTGGCAAGACCTTTCCATCCATAGAAACGAGATGGCACAAACACCACCAAAACAGCCAGTGCGACTTGTGTTGGCGAGCACTGGCCCTCAGGGATCAGTGAGGAAGAGGAAGGGCGGGTGGCTTTGCACAGCCAGCCCCAGCACAGCCACCATCCCGTCCGCATCTCTGCGAGCCAGCTTGGCCGATCTCAGAGCACCCGCTCTCAGGCACCTGCGCACAAGGAGGCACGTATTTTCTATGGTGAATCCAGGACTAATTGCTGCTGCCTTCAGCTTGGCAACCTGCTTGGAAAACCTGACGCATCTGCCTGGTTCAGCGAGCTCCCGGAGCATTCATGTTCCTCCACCGGAGAGTGCAGAGTTTAAAGGCTCAAGACTTCGCGTATATCTAGACCCAATCAACACAGCAAAGTTCATTTTCTACTACAGCAATTTACCTAAATTTAAAAGTAAAGCTTACCTCCTTGAACACTGTGTAGATATCACTGCAGCAGAGATATCAGCACTGCAATGCCAGAGCTAACAGTCTTCGAAGCACGCTCCTGTCTGATGTGCCTTGCTGCAGGCCAACCTGGGTGGGCTGCAGCTGCCCACCTGTGGACCATGCCCTCCCCTTGAGGAGGGGGGAGTGTGGCATTGAAGGACTACCAAGAGAGGAGTGCCAAGGGCCTTATGGGCCGAGCCGAGGAGCTCTGATCACTATCCCTTTTTTAGAAAGAAAAAATTCCTATTAACTTCTCTGGAAGCAGGATTGGGCCCAAAGCCCATAAATGCTCTGGGTTCCCAAGCCCTTACTCACTGCTTGCAGTCAGACTCACTTGCTAGGGAACCAGCAACGCAACAGGAATGTGCAGAGCCACTGCAAGCAGTGCAAGCAGCAGGGGCTGTGAGCACCGTGCTGCTCCCTGCTCCTCCAGTCTGCACCACTGGCACCTGCACCCAGTCTCAGCAGAGGAACAACTCTGTGCTTTGTACTCGCCTCATTAAACACCGTATGTCACAAATGCTGTCTCTCCTCTGTGGGTATGTATAAAGGGCAAAAGCAGATGCATCAACTGAGCTTCCCATGCAGGCTCTTCAGCAAACTTGAACTTATAGCCACTCAAGTCAGGACACGTTATTTATAATGCTTTTGACATTTTACTTTTCTCTCCGTGCATTACCAACTCCAAGTTCAAACCCAAGGCATATTTTGCCTTGCCATATGATCTATGACAGTCTCATGACTTATTACATTGTTATCATCACTAAGCTTAGCAAACAGGGCTGCTAAGTCTATTAATCTTCTGAAACATGAAGTCTGAAACCGTAGAAACAAAACATCTTTCTACAAGATACATAAAATGTGGTATAGTGAGATAAGGGGAAAATTCAGTGCACGCTCTGTTAATTTTTTTCTGTGCCACTGCAAGACTGACGTACTTCTGTAAGAACCAACTCTGAATGTAACATTACTGACAAGTACGTAAATGAAAGAAAAAATAATTCCTTTTACAGCAGCAGCCTCCCTCAGGGGCAGACAGTAATGTACACTTCCAACAGGGAAACCTGGACTGTACACAGAAGTGTAACCTGCCACCTGTGAATTCACAGGAAGAACTGACAGAACAAGTCAAATACTGCTGGGCGAGCAATGGAGGGCTATGCGAAAGCTCACTTTCTGAAACAACTAGATGTATTTTAACCTGTCTAGTACTTACTTCTTTTTATCATGCTGAAATTTGAGCCACCAATACACAGCTTGCATATTTACGTCACAAAATATTTTTTTGTTAAAACAAATATTTGGTGTATTTGCCAAAAGCACAAGGTCCTGAGAGCAACACAGGCAGTTGCACACTTCCTGACAGTGCTCAGATCACCGCTTGAAGTTGTCTCCAGGACTTGCCAGCAGCAGCCTGCAGCTCCAGGAGGCTGCAGACCTGCAGAAGGACGGACAGACCTGGGGCTGCGCTGGCACACAGCTGTGCGACAGCAGGAGCAGCAAGGCCCGTGCCCCTGCACTGCATTAATGCTGACTATACACTTGGCTAATGCAAATAATCATCTGGCTATGCGAAACTGACGGCCAGTTGCAGTTCACTCAGCCCTTGCTTCCTGTGTTTTCATGTGCAAGCAGCAGATTCCACCAAAAATGGACTTGAAGAACACTATTTAGCATCCTAATGACAGAAATACACTTTTACCTTATGAAGTACTGCTGATATTGCTAACTAATGCATGTAGCAATTATCCCATTGAAAATTCAAGCTGCATCTAATAAAAACCTAAATTAAGCTTTAGTGAGGACAAATTGTATCTGTTGCAAGCCTTGACATTTTTTCTTTATAGTACACTAAAAGAGAGTTTCCCAGCTACCTAAAATATAGTGACTAAAAATACCCTTTTATAACAATGTAGCAGACACACATCATTTGAAATGTGGACTATTTCACAGGTTAGCAGCTGGCACCAAGTAGACATTTTAAAATAATAATTGATCCCAAATGAAAAGCAATTCTCCCAAGACATAGCTGGGTTTCATCCTGAGGTCAATACACATCAAACTCTCACAGCCACCAAGGAGCCCGATGGGCACAGGCAGCCTCATGTGCTCTGGCCTGCACCAGCTCAGCACGGCTGCTCTCTCCTCTTTGTGCCACTGAAGCTACAGACGAAACTTCACATTGGCCTGAGAGTTGGAAAATTTACTGCTGGTTCTGAATGCACAGAAAAGTGTAAAACGACATTTGCACTGGCTTTAGTCTCCAAGGAAAGCAACGACTAAGACATTCACCCCGCACAAAGTGCTGAACGTAGAATAGGAAGGCCTGACATCCACTTGAACATCCTTACCAGGAACCACACTCCACTATAAAAAGCCATACGCAAAACCTTCACCTCTTGATTCTTTATATTAAATTTGTATTTTTTTTTATCTTGTTTCATCACAACTGTGACACAGCATTAATGGTCCCTTCTCTTTCCCTGTTAATTGCTGGGAACTCTCATTGGCACTAATGGGAATTACAATTGCACATATTCACGGCAGAACAGACTCCAAGGATGGCAATAAAAAAACATTCACATGTTTATCCTTTCAGTAAATATTTACAGGGTAGTTGGAAGGAAATGTTGTTTACTTTGCTGCATTACTTAGGAAATTAAGTTTACAATATATAATTGTTAATAAGATAAAAAAATAATAATCACAGGCCAACTGTTCTAATCCCTAATGAAGACTAAGAGTGGAGATCAGCACATATGCAGGCAAAGGAAAGCCATGGAGCCCACCCCAGACCCTATGCAGAGCTGGAAATGGGACGGATTTGAACATGGGAGCCCCCAGAGAAGCAATCAAACCCACACAGGTTCCACACATTACAGTTGCTAGGTGTATGAAGAAGCATATGAACCAAAATCCTGGATCTGCACTTCCCGAGCTCTGCTTATACTCGGGCCAATCTCCAAGCCCTCAGTAGAACCTGCACATTCATATGCAGGATTATTCTGCAACCTCCCTCACAAATAAACAACATTACGAAACTGGATTACTTCAGGCAACACCTGATCACTGATATCAGTGTCCTTTCCTGTTCATACTGAAAAACCACCACAAAAACATACAAAATACAACCACAGTAAAATTCCTTCTGGACAGAAGTAGTTGCAGGATTTTTCAGATAAATATTTATAGTTACAGAAGCCATCCTCAGCATGGACAAAAATCATAAAAACCTGACAACTAAAGAGAACAGGACTTTTTTTCAGTTTTATCTTAATGAGCTGGCCCTTGTTAACAGCAAAATCACCTCTGTAGCATTTGCATTTAAAATGTGTATAAAGCAAAGGAAAACACATATTAAGCCTTTGAAAGGAATGAATAGTTACTGCAAGTCATCTTTTAGAATCCAACACATGTGACTTCCTCAGTGTTAGGCTGTTACAAAAATGATGTTCACAGTTTATACAAGTGGTTCCCAAGTAGCAATCATCCTCCGATCCGGGCATCAAGAGGTGCTAGGGCTCATCCTCCTAATTACAGGCATTCCTGTGCCATTACCACTTCCACACTGAATCTGAAGCAGCAGAATAAAACAAGTACTTAAAGGGAATAAAAACAGAGTGGAAAGCCTATATTTTAATCTGAACTGGCCACAAGATCATCATCCGCACTGCACGTACAAGAACCTTTACTGTGGCCACATAAGCCATCCTGGACAGTAGGGTAAAAACCTAAAAACCACACAGCCTTAACAGTCTGTGCTCCTCTGGGCAAACTACATAACAGTCCTATGGAGCAACACCCTTCTGACTGCTTAATGTTTGTCTCAGCTGTCTGGTGTGATGCATCACCATCTCCTGTATTTCCAATTTATCTTCCAGGTTTCCAATATGCATGAGCTCCAAGTTTAGGGAAGTCAGGTTTTCACCCTGGGGCAGGGATGCAAAACAGCGCAGCTCAGATGCCTTGCAAAAGCCCCACGACAGGACATTTATTGGTCCCCTAAAACCCTCCAGAGGACAGATTACAGTGAATGACACTACAGGTTTTGTTCAATAGGATTTTCCCTGCTTCTGGAATTTTGGAAAGCAGCATTTTTGGTGCTCCTGAGGCATGCAAACTGGGCAAGCACCAGAAATCTCTATGTAAAACAGGTTTTGAAAGAAAGCAACAGCAGCACCTGCTACTTTCAAACCAGTGTCAGTGTGTGGTATTTGTCCCAGAAGTGTCTAAAACAGGTTAGTTTATTCAACTCCTGGCCCCACTGTAGGAAGCAGAGAGTAGATAAGCTCAGTAATTATTACCTAGCAATAAGAGAAAATGATAAACAGCATCTGAGACTTAGTGAATAAACAAAGTAGCAGAACTCAAAAGGTGGAATATCGCAAACCAAAATCAACCATTTTTGAAACTGAATGTTTGCATTGAAGGCTCGAAGCAGCTTGATTCATACGTATTTATTCCTGATTATACTGTTGAACTTCCCAAAGCAGAATGAACTAACAGTGTTTTCAGTCTTAACTAAAAATCTCCAAAACTCCCCAAAATTTTTATGCATCCACAGCAGCAGCGGGCTGCAGGGCCCTTGCTGACTGCAGCCCAGTGTGGAGCCGCTCCCGCACCCCAGCATTCCTGAGGCTCCTGTGGGACAGCCACTGCGATGGCAAGTTACTCAAGGAACCTGCACAGCACTTTAACAAACCCCCACCTGATGTCTGGCCTAGGATTATGCTTTTGCCATCTCCCAGGTCTCACCGAGATGAACTGGGCTGAAAGCCATCACAACCACAGGCAGTCTGGGAAGGAGTAACTTTCCTGGCTCTGACTGCCCACCAAAAAACCTTTGAGTAAAGTCTATTCTGAATTATGAATAGTTCCACAGTTAGATAATAATATACCAGAGAAGTTTTAACTTAAAATTCTCTGCTTCCACTAACTGTTTCAGTGATATTCCTGAAGACAGATACTATCCATTACCTTGCTAACCTACCAGATCTAAGACTCTGCCATGAGGGTGAAGGCCAAGAAGGTGAAGGCATCTGCCTATGAGGGCCCCAGCTGTAGGCAGACGCTGGATACACCTCATCTGGCAATTTCCCATGTTTGCAATACAGCTTTCAGAAAAGCACAGAGCTCGTGCCTCTGTGGCACGTGGTACAGCTGTGCTTCACAACACTTCTGAGACAAAGAGCATAGAGGAGGATTTCGTGGGCAAGTGAAAAGAAATTCAGAAAGGAAGGCTATTCCCGCCACAGCGAACGCTGGCTCTGCGCAGTGAACGGATGTATGAAAACTATACCCTGGACGGCAGCTGAAGGGAGGTTGACACGATGGTATTGGCAGTTTCCAGACTCAAGTGAATTACAGATTGCTCATATAATGCCCCAGTTTTGTCCATTGATTCAGCTGCCTCATAGCACAGCAAAGCTTCCTGTGACCCACACCCCTGCCATTCAAAATAAATTTAATCAAATGATGGTATTAAGGAAATGAGATGATAAATATGCCCTGTCACCTTTTCTCTCGTATATCAGACTAAGAGCACCGTTGCCTATGTATCTTGCCTCTGCAGCCTGAGGAAATAACAACTGCACAATCCAACTGTACAACTGTACTTTCACACAAACTAGGTAGGCTCCATGACAATCATACATACAACCTACAGGGTATTAAGTTTTCCAGATTTTCTTGAGTCTGGAGACTAGCTAGTTATGAAACTTTGAACATTCAGTCATCACCACTGCTTTTCTACTTTAACATCCTTCATTTCAACTAAGCCTGAAGTTCAGTACTTCAGAAGCCCAGCCTTCAAACCAAGGGAAGCCAGTTCCATTTTACAACACTCTTATTTACACCTGATCTGACAGAAGCTGAGGAAAACAGTGACATAGGCCTCACAGAATTTAAACTGCAAGAGCACAAGCTGCAACCACAGAGCCCAGCTCAAGCATTCACCCAGCACCCCTGTTCCCTCCAGACGGACCATCAGGGTGCTTGGCTGTCTGGAAAACCTCCCAGGCAGTGCTGCCATCTCAGCTCACCACGCATGGCAAGCGGAGAGGTTCCTGACACTTTAGTTTTCTGAGCTGGTACATCCCAACTTTCCACATCCAGCTGTTCTGTCACAAATTTCAGTGAACCTGGGGATGACAAGCTTTCAATTTCTTTCTGTCTACTTTCAATTGCCATACTGGCTTATGCCAGCAGGTCTGGCAAGGACTGGTGCCAACACAAACAGCCAGTCCTGGCAGAAGCCTGTCGTCCACTGCAGTGTCCAAGCACTCAAACCTCCCCTGCAGTAATAGGTACCATCGGTTAATTACGCATTATGCAAATTATTTCCCTGTTGTCACTTTGGAACATACTGCCGTTTCCTCACAAACCTTTTCCCACAATCCTGAATAAGATACAGCCTGGTTATTTATTCCATTCTATCTGCATGCCACACTCCTGCTTGCCAGAGCCCGTTACACCTGCTATCATGCAGTTTACTCTCTCCACGTGTCACCTGTGCTCTGCTACTGCCATGTCTGACAGCACATATTCGCCCCTCAAATAATAAAAACCACCAAAATAAATATTTTTTTAAAGAAGCAACCATACATTTTTCTCAAATACCCGTTCGGCACAGACAACATTCCTGCATTTTGTTTTTCTGCTATACTCGCATCTTAAACTGATTTGTTTGCAGTAACCAGGTGCAAAACAAAGTTCTGAATTTAAGAACTTTCTCTAAAAAGACGAGATTTCCGCGCAGTTGCTCTAGAAGCTCCCAGAGGACAGACAGTACGGCCAGCGCGCATCTGACGGGCCATGTGCACCCACCGGGGCCGGCGGCCGCCCTCGCCGGCATCCTCTGCTGAGTAAATCGTACCGCCGGAGCGGAGCGTTAGCACCAACACGCAGCGGCCTTCCGCGCTCGGCCCCGGACCCCCGCGCGGCCCTCCCGCCGCCTTCCCTCCCCCAGAGCCCGGAAGGCGCCGCTCGCCCGCACCTGCCCCGCACAGCGGTGGAGCGCGCCCAGGAGGGCTCTGGGCTCCCAGGACGGGTCACGCGTGAAGCGCTTCCCAGCCAGGCTGCAGCGCCCCGGGCTCGGCCCGTGTCCAAGGAAGGACGCGCGTGCAGGGGGGGCTGCCCCCGAGGATTGCTCCTGGCCCCCACCCCGACCCGCGCCCCCCTCCGAGCCCAGCCGAGCCGAACAGGGCGGGCACCCCGCTTCTCCCACGCCACCGCCCCCAAGAAGCCGCCGCCCGCGGGGCCCACCGCAACGTCCGCGCCGGGCGAGGCCGC
>JASSUY010035699.1:17360-28045 GCA_032466535.1 Forpus xanthops
CAGGCCCCGGCTTCCGCCGCCGCCCCCGCCCCGCCCGGAAGCGCGGCCCCGCGGGCAGCCCCGGGCCCAACATGAGCCCGCGGGGAGGCCCGGGCCCGCGTCCTCAGGAATATTCGGCCCGGTCGCAGCTTGGCCCTGGGCCCTGCCCAGCCCGGCCGCTCTCACCTAATCCAGGCGCAGCCTCCGGGATCCGGGCGACACAAAACCGGGGGCAAGGAGAAGAGCGGAGGCGTCGTGGGTTGCCCTCCCCCGGGGACTCGTCTCCTTCATCCTCCCAGCAGCAGAGCGGCCCGGCGCCTCATGAGTCACGGTGCCCGGGCCCCAGCACACGTGCCCGGCCCCGCCGCCGCCTCCGGTTTCGGAGGAAGGGAAAAAAAAACGAGGCAGTAGAGCGGGGGGAGGGAAGCGGGCGGAAAATGTCTCCGGCAAACAGCTCGGCCGGCAGTGCTGCTCGCCACCCGGCACGCTGTGCGATGCCTTGGCACCAGCGTCCTCCAACTGCGTTATCCATTATACCGCTATTTTTCTAGACATCCCACCCCCCAAGTGCTTTTTCCTTCAGTAGGCAAGGCAGTCTTCTTTCCAGAACAGGCGAAAAAGGCCACACTTTGATCCTGGTTCCTGATTTTTCTTCATCTTGGCAAGTAAGGTGCGTTGCAGGCCAGTCACTTTGCATGTTCCCAAAGTGATGAGCATGGAGGCTGCTGGGGTACTCATTGGGCTGCCCTGGCTGGCATGGTGCTCCCCATGGCTGCCTTGGGCACCCCACACATTCTCTGGCCAGAGCAGGTGGCCATCACCCACTGCAGCAGTTGGTCACTGCTCTGGAGAAGCCCTGTCCCTCCTAGAGCACCACAGCCATCACCAAAGTGATCTACCAAGTGTTACAGTGTCACAGGACTGAAGTGTTGGTCCTGCCATGCCAGAGATGCCAACAGGAGCAGCACAGGAGCTGCAATAGTCAGACACAGTATGAGTGTGTCCCTTGCCAGGACGCTGACCATCTATGGCCATGTGTGAAGGAAGCTCTACAAAACAATGTGCCACTACCCAAAGGGACAGAAAAAGAGAAGGACATACACTTAAACACATGGGTCTGGTCCCAGCAGTGTCGGCCTGCCAGGACAGGAAGTGGGGTGGAATGGGACTTCTAGGGACAGTGGTGGGGACAAAATGATGAATTGGGAATAGCCTCCTGATGCCAAGACTGAAGGAATCACAGCCATGATAGTCCAAGATTTAAGGACACTGCAAAGAGCAGGAAAAAATCTTGCCTATTTCTGGTGGTGAGGATGAGGAGATGGGCTTAAACTGAAGGGAGGGAGGTTCAGGCCAGATTGAAAGGAAAAAAAAAAAAAAAGACTAACAGGAGTACTAAATCAAGGTTAGGAACCTGTCTAGAGGAGTGATTCTGGTATACTCCATCCTTCCTGGGGCAAGGAAATGGATTAAGTGACCTTTTGTTCTCCCTCTTCTGGCTCGCTCTTCCACTGACCCTGCTGAGGTTTATGCTTTTTGATCTGTACTTCTCTTTTATACTCTGCAGTCTGTTCCATCCCCAAGGCTCACAATACACCTCTTACACTGTTAATGTCTTTTTTTTTTTCCTCATGAAAGAGGCCCATGCCTTTGAAAATTATGGTTTTCAGTTCTTTATGTTTGACCATTTTAATAAAATTAGTTGCAGGATTCTCCAGTTTTGCCTTTTGATACCAGGGCAGCAGTCATGTCTTAGCCAAACTCACTCCCAAAGCCTACAAACATTTGCGATGAATCTAGCAGACATTTTGCTTAGTTTTGGTTGGTTGGTTTTTGGTTTTTTGTGTTTTTTTTTTTTTAACCCAAAGCATTATATCATATGAAGCCACAGTTTATTGAACAAGCTGAGTACATTTCAACACATATACACATTTTAAAAAACAAAAAAACAAAAAAAAAAAACACCAAAAAACCAAAAAAAAACCCAAAAAAACTCGATTACTCTCTTTTCCCTTTAAATTTTAAATGCAATTCTGTTTTCTTCAATAGAGAACAATTCAGAGAACTGCTACCTTAGGGCAACTACTCCAACTGTCTCCGTTCCTCCCTGGTCCCCATTACTAAATGTAACTGTAGGCCAATTAGTCAAGACAAGGAACACCCTTCTCTGCCATCGGCACCGGCTCTGCCCGCAGAGCTCCCGTGGGTCCTGAAGCCCTGCAGTCATCCCGGCAGCAGGCTGGCGGATGACCGGCACTCTCACCTCTTCGCAGGAACTACAGCTACCACAGGGAGCCTCCTCTGGGGCTTTAGCCATTCTTAGATGTGGAAACTGTTACTAAATGGACATGTCAAATGCTCACAGCTCCACCTCCATAGAGCTTTCTCCTTGCTTTGGTTATGAAAATTAAGAACCATTGAATAAATGAGTGTTCACAGAGAGGAAGAGTGTGAACACTATAAACGAGTCCTGCTAATGGCATAATCTACACTAAAAGGACACCAGTAATGTCTATAAGGAGGTGATTTTTCTGAAGTCCCACCACTGTCACACATCAGTCCTTCACCAGCAGGAGCTGCAGCATGGGGGCCATACATAGCAGGGAAAGAGGCTCAAGGGCTGCTGCCAGGAGCACGGTCCCAAACACTTCAGAAATCAAAACACAAAAAAATATAGAAGGCTTTTTTCATGGTTAAGTTCCCAAACTTCATATGATCTTCCTTCTAGCTGCTGAGGGAACTAGCTCAGGCCAGTGCATCCAGCTAGCACAGGCACTTCACCAAAGGGGCTGATTTAATGCTTTTGAGTATGTCCTGTGCCTCATCTCTCTTCCTGCTCACCAACTTTTGTGTGGAAACACCAGATACTCCGAACACCTCTGTCCTCTACACTTTACACTCCTGGGTGACCTTATTCCAAATTGTGATAACCTCCATTCTTTCCTATTTTCATCATTACTACCACACAAGTTTCTCTCAATTGGAAGCACACAGTGGCGGCAGCAGCACTTAGGGCTGGATGCTGTGACAAGCAGCAGTCATGCAGTGGTGCCCTGTTGCCAGAAAATAAACCCACGACCTCCCTTCCCCCAATCAGGCTTCCATTCTCAGATACGGTTTAATTTCATCCTCTCTCTGTTCCCACAGACTGGGACTCCCATGTCATGTAGCTTTTTAAACTGAGTCTGGTGTTAAAACCCCCATCAACATGAACATAGAATCATAGTTAGGGTTTGAAAGGACCTTAAGATCATCTAGTTCCAACCCCTCTGCCATGGGCAGGGACACCTCCCACTAAACCATGCACAGCAACATCAGAGGAGACAAGAAGAAAAACAAAAGGTTTATCTCCAATATCAGGAGTATAACTTAGTTGTTTTAAACATCTCTATCAACACAGACCCCTTGTTTCAACTTTATTTTTAATAGCAAACATTCTGGGGATTACAGGTCTGTGAGAACTTTGTCTATCTTCTCCCTCTTACACTTGTCTTCTTCCTCCAAATTTTACAATTTGTATTTATAATTCTGAGCATCACTTGTTACCATACCCAGTTGTACCAGAATACTTGTATCTTAGAAACAAAAAGAAATACCTACTAAAGTAGCATTTCCACTGCAATTAAATGTTACTTTTATTCATTTTATTAATTCAGATACTGAACTGCTGTTGACTTGTGAAATTTTGATTGCTCAGAATTACATCTGCCACATCCTTCAATGCATAACAGAATAAGGAAAACCACTTTGTTGTTTTATATTTATTAGGCTTGGGGGCTCGAAGAAACATGCCTTTAAATTTGCCTTTTTCCCCTAATCTGTACCCACGGCTGAACTAAGCAAAGAACTATGTTTTGTGAAATGAGGTTATAACATGCTTTTCCACTTTGAAGAATAATTCCTCACTTTATTTTGGGAGACAAATAATATTACCTGCTCAAGAGATCTGAACTCCAGCTGTTTCCTTATTCAGACTTTTTGTCCTATTATACAGTCTGTAATGAATATTATTAACTTTTTTGTGATTGTATGCTCTAATCACACCCTGCAACAGACCATGCAGAACTTCTGAACCTGTAATGAGTACTGGGATGCCTTGGCCATCCCTCCTCAGGAGCTGCCTGGGGAGCAGCCTGAGGGGGTGTATGCCCAAGGAAGCAAAGGCACATCACTGACTGTGAGATCTTGCTGGTATTTTCTATTTATCTTTGGGAGCTTTTTTGTAGAAACTGGAGACTGAAAGGACATAAAGAAACATTATTTTTTCCTTTAGGAAAATATGCCATTAATTTACACTTGTGTTTCAAAGAAGTTTAATCCTGATTAGTAAAAAAATCACAAAAAATGGTATTTCATTGTATTTTTCTATTTGCTTGACTTCCCTGCATTTGCCTATTACTACACAAAGCAGCAGCAGTACAGATGTACCACTGAGATAACTTCAGCATTGGTTGCACATGCCTTGGTAGTCTCTGGGAACAAGTACTGTAATGGATCATTTGTTGCTCTTCCTGTTTCTGTTCTATCACAAAGGAATACATGAGGCTGCTTCCTTTCTGGATGCTTACATCAGTACGCTGAGCATTTTCAAAGCAGTTGTTCTGGTGACAAAGTTTTCTGTACAAACTCCTCACTGCCCAGATTTCTGTTGAATGACTTCCATAGGCCGATGTCTGCACAAATGATCTTCTCCATATACAGAGCTAGCTTTTTAAAAAAAATAACTCGTGTCTAAACTGTGCCTCCTGGCCCTGCCTCGGCAAGAGTGAGTGTGTGAGCACTGAGATGTTCACAGCCGGTATGGTAGCTCCCTTCTGAGCTCCCTGCAGCTATGGAGCCTAGCTCCATAGCCGTCGTTTGGTTTCATTGGCAATTAGGTTTATTTAGTTTCATTTTCCAATCAAGTCCATTTTCACGTGACAGCACACAGCAACCTGCCTGCTGGGTTTGGTACATGCTGCCTCTGATGGCAGCAGCCCTGCCTGAGCTGCCAACACGGGGTGTTTCTTCTGGGGCCTTTCTTAAACATGCCCCTTTTTGACAAGGTCCAGCTCCAGGATGCCTATCATAGGGTTTATGCCTTGCTCATCTGGGACGTAATTTCTTGCTGTATCCTCTAAAGTGAACATATTCTGTTTCACATGAGTTTATATAGGTTATGGGGATTAAACCCTGAAGCACAGATGCCAAACACAAGCTCTGCAGTAACAAGATATCCAGGTAGAGCATGGTAAAGGGGAATCCATAAGGAAATCTCAGATTCAGGGGGCTCACAGAACATCATCTGGTAATAATTATAATTACCATCTGTGATACCCAATGAGATAGTGGACTAATCTTACAGCAGAGAGAGAGAAAGAAATATATCAGTGGACACTTAAGATTCACATGTCATTCAAACAAAAAGACATAAATTAGGAGACAAAGGAAAAGCAAATTGTGTACAAAGAGGGTATTTTGAGAGATATTTTACGTTTTAGAGTTACTATGTGTTATAACAGGAGCAAAAAAGAGGAACTCTCTTGGCTGAGGGAGGCAGCCCTGGTGCAAGTGAAGCAAATCTGACCTCCAAAAATTGTGCAATTAAACTCCAAACCCCAACTCCTGCTTTGGTAAGACTGTAAATTGGACAGGAATGTTTTGCTAAAGAAGAGCAAAAGCCCAACAATTAAGAACCTAATTTAATCCAGAACCTAAATTAGTCCAGAAAAGGTCACTGGACTACAGCCAGCTGTGCAGCAGTGGTGAGTGAGCAGCTTGGGTAAACCACCACCCCTTTCAGGTGCTTTGTGCCCCAGCACCTGCATGCTCTCCCACCAGCATCCCCTCCAGCATCCTGTGGGCCACAGCTGCACTGGCCCTCCAACTGTGCATCCCAGAGCAAATCTTCTGTCCTTAATATTTACAGTAATATAGCACTCCAAGGCTAACTACATGAAGCAATCCAGAGATTCCTTAGGTGTCTGCCCTTGATCCACCCATTGATGGCAGCAGCACCAGGCTATGGTGACTGCAGAACTTCCACCTGTGAAGTATACAGGGTGGTGCCATACCCCTGTCTGTTCCACAGATAAGCAAAAATCACAGTGCAGATCCATCTAGCTTGAACTACGTCTTGTGGCTTCGTTTTATCATACCAAATAGCTGTGATACGACAGTCACAAAACAAACCTTGTACTCTATTTTTCCTTTTTCATTGCTTGTATTAAAAGCAGACGCACAAATTACTTCAAACAGACTAAATGTGATTACAATCCTGGAGAAGCTGTTTGCTTCCTTTTGCCCTTATTTGTTCAGCACTCATGGAACTCAACTTCCCCCAAAAGGCCTGACATTAAATTTCAGTCTTGCCAATGGAGAAAGCAGTCGTTACATCTCTTCTAGCACAGCACAGCTTCCTCAGTAACGAACTTCCGCTTCTGCTTCACAGTAACCTGGAGGCCATCGCTGCCACGCTACAGTGCTAAAAGACACTTTTTTTCTGTTTTAATGATATTATCTGCAAGTGCATTTTCGGAAAGATAATCTATGAATTTCAGACTTAGCCCTTCCACTGTGTTGTCCTTTTGTTTTAAAACTTGCACCTATGAAACAAGTGTATTTTTGTTAAAAGTACTGAAATACTTAAAATCTCTACCAGTCTACAAGGGTATAAATGAACAAAACCACACTGGTAATTTCACAGCAAATCATTATTACATATGCTACGTCTTCTGCACTTTCAGTGCCCATCCAGCAGTGCCAGGGTCTGCTCCCACTACAACCTCTCTGGGCAGTGGTGTGGCTGCTCAGTCCAGGTGGACCCTGCCTGCAATCCAACCTCATATTTAATCATGGAAAACTGGCAGGTTGTTCATCAGCAGCAGTGTATTTCACAGCAGGAAGCCAAGGGTTCATTCTCAGGGGATTAATGTCATTTTAATTTCTCCAGGGCTTTACCAGGGAGGGCTGGAGCAGGGTCGGAAGAGGTGCTCTATGGCAGGCACCCGCTTGCCTCGCTCGGGGCTGGAGGGGACCCTCACACAAGAGGAACAGCGTTTTGCTGAGAAATGCACCAGAATTGTGGCACAGCCACGGCGGCCGTGCCTCAGCATCAGCATAGGGCATCCACCAACAGTATCAAACAAACGGCCAAACCAGCTCCTGGGGCTCTGCTAAGCACAGGAAAATCTTTCTTTCAACTTTTCTAGTGCTGTAAGCACCATTGGGAGATTAACAGGCAAAACAATAGTAAAAGCAGAAGAGAAAGATGCACTCATTGGTGCTGCAGCAGCTGGCTCCCGCACCAGGATTGTCCCGCATGTTTCTGGGTGTGGGTCGATGCTTGCCCAGGGTCCCTGAGAAGCAACTCATCATGGGGCCCAGCTGCACCCCCAGCAAGTGTCACAGCAGTTCCACTTTGAAATCCGCCTGCGACTTTTAATACTCTTTGGAAATGCAGAGTTTTTCTACTTAAACTTTGCATAACGAAATCTCACAAGTAGTGAGATTAATGCATTATTTAAATCTTCCCCAACTTATCTTAGGATAGCAATACCTGTACACCAGAGTCCCAACGATGAAAGGTAGATAAAACAAAATAATTTATCTTTCTGAACAACTAACTGCAACTCTCTAAACAACTGCAGGCTATCGTGCTGCGAATTTGCATGGCTAGGAGGGGTTACAGAGTAGGGTAAAAGGCATAATTCTTACCTGGGGTCCTGCCACGCGGGGCACGTTGTAGCAGGCTGCAGCGCTCTGGCAGTGCAGCCACCGCTTCCTCCAGCGGCGCGTGGGGCAAATTACAACATGCTTTTTTGCAACAGCAGGACGGTGGCCTAGCAAAGGGAGGAAGCGGTGAAAGGCCAGAAGAATTATGCTTTCCAAACCCTATAGGTGTAAGGATGCAACATAAGCTATTCACAGTGGCACACAGCAGTAACCATGGTGACAGGCTGTGGTTTGCATATATATTTTCTTAAAGAAGCAAAAATTACTTTCAGATCATAAAAAAAAAAAAGAGACGCAAGGAGAAGTGTTTTTGCACTGCAGCCACAGTGCAACTTGCGGTGTGGCTTGCTGCTGGGGAGGCTCCCGTCTCGGGAACAGACGTTCTGAAATGCACCGGTTGAAGACGTCTGCTGCAACCCATTAATCTGCCCATGGGCATCTGGCGGGGGGAAGGCATCAGGCTGCCTGACAAGGCCCTAGAGCCCACAGTTCCTGGAAGTGGGGCAATGGTTGGGGCGGCACCCCGGGGGCTCCCTTCCTGCTGTGAGCCACAGATAACAGCTGCCTGGCCGGTGCTCCCTTTGGCACATAGCATGGCTGGCCTCACCAACCAGAAGCATTTAGAACCATTTTTGTTGTTTCTGCTGCAGCTGCTGCCATGTCTGGGCTTCCTGCGCAAGTCACAGCCCTTCTACCCAAAGCCCTGCATAGCAAGAGCTTGCCGTATGCTGCACAGCTTGCTAGAAACATTCCTTGCTTTACCCAGAGGGAGAAACACTAATCTGCCTGCTCAGCTTCACCAACCACTGCCAGCCTTTATGCAGCAGCAGAGCAGCTCTGAGCCCGGGCAGTGCCCCAGCAGGAGCTGGCTGTCAGTGGTGAGTACAGCACAGGGCAGAGGCAGTGCATCAGTGGCAGCTGAGGAGGAGGCACATGGGCACTGCTGCAGAGGAAACCTGGCTGGCTTCCGCTCCACTTGTGTCGTGGTTTGAGGCCCCTCAAACAGTTCTGCTCACTCCCCCCTCTTGGCTCTCTGCCCTCCATCTCTACATCCCGGACATGACGTACTGTGGTATGGAATACCGCCTTGGTCAGCCCGGGTCAGGTGCCCTGTCTCTCCTTCCGCCCGGCTTCTTCCAGGCTTCCCTCCTCCCTGGCAGAGCATGAAACTCAGAAAGTCCTTGGTCAAACCAAAACATCCTAAGCCATAACTATAAACACTGCTGCTATCAGCACTGTTCCCAAACCGAAAATCCAAAACACAGTGCTACACCAGCTACTGCTTAAAGGGGAAAGATGACTGCTGCTGCTGAACCCACGACAACTTGTTCAACCCGCTCTTCACACATGGTGTGAGAGGGCTGTGCACTTGCAGAGCACAGGACACAAGACCTAAGCTTGCGAAGCAGCCTGTTTCTTGGAGCTGCGGCCCTGAACTGCTCATGCTCCCGGGGTGTTGTGGAGGTGCAACCTGCAGATAAAAGCAGCCTTGAAACCACGCAAAGAGATATTGCAGTCAACACCAGCAGTAGAGTCAGTATTTCTTGCTATTTCTTTCCACTCCTCTACCGCTGCTATACTGTCAAGGCACAAAAGTTCACCATTTCATCTGACAGGATGTTGCATGAGTTAACAAAACAGCTTGGCAAGAGATGTTCAGCCCATCTTATGGCATGTACCAGCTAACCCAGACCTGGTATGCAGTTACATGTAGAGCAGCACACAGCCCCAGCCAGCCCCTCTACCCAGCCCTAGCACTAGCAGCAGAGGTGACTGCACCAAGGACTTGGAAAGGAGATATCTTCATCTGCATGGTTTCCTCACCAAGGCTGCTGCAAGAGCTGCCCTTTCGTGAAACAGTTTCTCCAGACCTGCTCATTCATATTGGCATGAACGAAGCCCAGGTGGGGTGGGAAGGCAGAAACCAGCAGGCTGGACTGGCACTCAGTGATAGCCTCTCCCAGTTGCAGTACAGCCCTGCAAGATGGGGAAAGGAGAAGTCACAGCAGTACTGGGGCTCACTTCTGTAACCGCTGTAAACTTCTACACTGTGGGCTGGCTGGAGGGAAGGCTTCTTACCACAGGAGCAGTGAGGCATGCCAATACGCACGTCTCTCCTTCAGCAGCAGCTCCCAAGGTTCCCTTTGTCTGAAGGAGGTCTGGATGTCTTTGTCTGAAGCAGCTCTTGCTGCTGGCTTGACTCTTTCAAAGACCAGAGCACTGCAGACAGCATCTCTCAAGGATCTGCTTCCAGGAAATAACAGAAATAGGTAGAATGCTTAGCACAATGTATTTACTTTACTATGCTTACATTTGTTTCACAGGAGGAAGGACTTAACTAATAATTCCTACAAGATGAAGCACCAAAAGCTTCTTTAGGGAGCAGGATGCTCCAAGCTTGATACTTCTGCACCTTACATCACAATTCACCTTTGTACCTGGAAATCAGGAGATTATTTACAAACCAAGCTTTTTCCCCTGTTAAAAGCACAAACAGGAACTAATAACACAGTGCACCTTCACACAGACAACACTGGGAAATATCTTTTAGTGACTTACAGAGGTGTTCTGCAGAGCAGCTGTGGCTCACTCATGTTTCAGGAGTGACATCCTCCAGTGCTGCACCCAAGAGCTCTTGGACTCCTCTCCTGGTCAGCATAAGGCAGGGCATGCAAGACAGGCTGCTGTCCTGTTAGAAAGTGATTTAACCAGATTGGCAAAACCTTTTGCATGGACACTCTTTAGTCATATTAGGATTGTTTAAGATGAGGCATAAGATTGAATGATATCAGATGCTGCTGCCCTAACCATCCATGTGTGAGTCCTTAATCCACAGCAAGTACAGTGGGGAACACATTCTAAGTGCTAGTTGTTGTTTAATATAAGTTCCTGACAACTGGAAAAAGGGAAATATAACCCATTTTCAAGAAGGGGAAAATGAATGAGCTGGGGAACTACAGACCAGTCAGCCTCACCTCTGTGCCTGGCAAAAT
>JASSUY010035700.1:0-33830 GCA_032466535.1 Forpus xanthops
ACACCTGACCCAAACTGACCAAAGAGGTATTCCATACCACAGCACATCATGCCCAGTATATAAACTGGGGGCAGTTATCTGGAAGGGTTAGATCACTGCTCAGGTCAGGCTGGGCATCAGTAGTGGGTGGTGAGCTGTTGTATTTGCTTCCCTTGTTATTTCCCTTATCATTATTACTATTGGTGGCAGCAGTTTGTGTTACACCTTATTTACTGGACTGTTCTTATCTCAACCCATGGGAGTTACATTCTTTCTATTCTCCTCCCCATCCCTCTGGGAGCGGGGGGAGGAGGAAATGAGGGGGGATGAGGGATGAGTGAGCGGCTGTGTGGCTTAGTTGCCGACTGAGCTTAAACCATGTCAGGTCACATCTTGTGACTCTGGTGAGGGATTGCAGCACTGTTAAAGCAATTGTTGAGCAAATGAAATGCACCAAGATTATCTCTGTTCTGAAGATAATCTAGGATTTAAATGAGCAAGTGGTCATATGGCTGGTAAAATCAGGAGTTTGCATTGTAATAGGGTAGGCATTCATATAAGCTACCAAGGCCAAAACCAGCAAGAAGCTCTGTCAGAGACATGACAACATAAATAGATTGGTCTGCTCATCCTTTGTAATTACAGCACAAAAACTATGTCAATAAGATACCAACTGCCTCTTTTGCAATGCTGTCTGTACCCTGTCTGTTCTTTTGCCTCAAAATGTATTTGTGCAAGTCACCTACAGAGAAGCAATTAATCACTGCTCTGCAGTTTCCCACTGGACTCCTCAACACAGCGGAAAAAATCCAGCAAGCAAGATATAAAGGGGTTTGACATATAGAAAGCCTACACACCTCCAGACCCTGTGCCTTCCTCTGCTAGCTGACAGCCCAGGAGTTACTTACCTGAGCTCCCCACCAAGCCCACTTCGTTCAAACTGAGGTGGATTAGCAGCCAGCCTTTAAGAGGAAGGTCTTCGTTAAGCAGTTAAGGAGAGGTGACCCAAATTATTTCTAAAGGAGGAGCAGCAAGCCCAGGGGCTCCCTCAGAGAGTGCTTCTGTAAGGGCATGTCCATTCCTCCAAGGCACTAGATAAACACAAGCATCCTCCTGTAAACCTTGAGTATGACTTTGTTCTCCACCTCCTGTGCCAAAACCACCACTTCCCAAATGAGACTGCTGGAAGATGAAAATTACAATGGGGCAAGTTTTAGTAATAATCTGGTGACTTTTTCAATAGCACCAAGTCTTGCACATTCACTACTGCAGTATACATAGGCCAACATGTTCCTTTTCTCTCACTACAACTTGCTAGGAGCTGCAAATTGGTTTTCCTTGGATCAGGCAAATCCTGGGATAGTAGTAACTGCAAAATCTGGTACAAGTGATTTTAATTTGTTTGGTTTAAAATAGCTCCTAATCCCCCAGTTGCAGTGAGTGCAGGGGATGAATAAGGAATTGAGCTCCTGCAGAGATCAGCCATACTATTTTGAAGAGTCTGCCGCAGCGACAGCTGAAGCGCTGACAGAGCAACCCAGTGATGCCAGCAGTGATACACCCCAGCAGCATTTAGCAAGATGTTGGCCAATGCTATACAATATAGCTATATTAGTATAATTTACTACCTCATTAGCTCTAAAAGAGGTTAGTCTAAAACATAACTAGCAGGGAAGCTGTGTTAAAAGGATGCCAGGTGTGTATTTTGTTTCCAGTTCCCAAAAGGGAGGAACGATGCCTAGGATGGGTTTGAATGATAAAATTCAGTTGTTTTCTGACCTGAGGTTTGATTTACCTCTCTGTGCACCAAAAGGTAACTCTGCCTAACATAGGGGAACTGGCTAAGTTTTAACTGCAATTAGAACGGTTTTGCCTTTAGAAATTTTCTCTCAAAATTAAGCTCAGCAAACTGGAGGGATACAACTTCAGCTTCATACCAAGGAGATGAGACTGATGTGATGCACAGCAGAGCTGGCAACATTTGCTGGCCATGTTGCAGTTTCATTAGGGAAAAATAGGAGGAATTACCATTTAGACATAACCAATTGTGTCTCCAATGGTTTGAAATATGCTGAAGACTGAACAAATGGTTGTTGGGGACAGGGCACAAGGAGAGGGCTACTCTACATGTAGGAAATGCACTGCTCAGTCTGGAATCACTCAATTTTACCAGGGAAACACTAATGGGCCTTGTTTCCCATATCTTCCAGGCTGAAAATCTGGTTTCTGACTTTAAACTCAGTAATCTTATTGTACTTCTTATTGCTACTAATAATATTTATTTACAGCAGTGATCCAGTAAGAGTAGGCACGTAAGCCTCTAAATAAAGATCTGGCTGATAATGAAGAGAAAGGAGAAGAACTGATGGACAGTGTCACTAACACCACAGCAGCAGAGGGAAAGCAGGGCAAGTCCAAATGAAGTTCTTCAAAGTTCTCCAATAGCCAAAAGTCACAGTTTTGTCAATTCATGAATGCTTTGCTGTGCGAATCCTTGCCCCACTCCTTACTGCAGGTCCCTATCCTGCTCACAACCCAAGGCAAAAAGACAGGGAAACCTGGGGTCCTGCTGACCTCCCCTTCTGTGGGTCCAGCCAGCCTCCTTGACTTTCCAGTTGTCTGGTTTGTGCTCTTTTGCACTTTCCTACAAGCTAGCCTGTGTGCTCCTTATGCCACCTATCTTTCTGTGCCAAACAAGCGCTGTCTTTGCCAGCAGACAATGCCTTGCTCCTGGTCCATGGTAGCAGTGCTTCCAATGCTGATCTCTGCTCCCAGCCACACATCTGTGAGTAGCGCAAGTGTCTATTTGATGGAAGGAGTAGAAAGGAGCTCTCCTTGGGGAAAATGTGAGGCCGTGCAAAACAAAGCTTAGCTTCTCCCCACCCTCTTGTGCTATACTGCATAAAGTAGGATTTGAATACAATAAAAAAATGTTCATTGTTTCAGTTCTTTGCTTTTCATTTGCAGTGACTTGACACCATCAGCCACCATAGCGGCTCTTCTAAGAATATCTTTTCCTCTCTAATGTCATTTCTCTCACATTTCCCATCAAGTGAGATATCACTTCAGTTATCTTACTACAGGCAGATAATGGGTTAGTCTAACACAATCTACTTTTTGCCATCCATCAAAGTAGGGTTTACCCTGGTTTTTATTTCCCTTGATACCACTATCTTGTAGGATATCCAAGGTCAGATGAAGTCAGCTATGACAACTCACACCACTTTTTCTGTTTCTTAAATAAAAGGACTCAAGTACTGTGTTCACTATTGTTCACTTACACTGTATCATTTCTGATTTGAGAGAATTCATAAAAGTCCTTGGTATGAGACTTATAATTGGTGATTCACTTGGTTACCCAGTCTCTCTCAAGTCTAATTGAGTCTGAGTTGAGGAAGGTCTCCTTTCAAGTCATGATCCCTTTCTGACCCTCAATATCTGTTTTTTTATTGCTTCTCAGTCCCCTTTATTGCCCATGTACCTCTTTACGTACTCCTAATAGTCTTTCCAAGATGGCTAGTCACAGTCACTGCAAAAAACCCTACATACTACAGCTTACTTTCAAGGCAGAAGGCAATGCACTTGGCACCTCAGAAAATGTAATCTTGCAAAAAAAAAATATTTCTGGATATTCCTAGAAATAAGGGACTGAGGGAATGGTTATCAGAGGAGCAAACTTATTTAGTAGAAGCATGGTGGGCCACTTAACCTCGTAACCAAAATGGAGGAAAATTGGTAGAAAAACTGCAGTTCCATAAGAAACTTCAAGGTTACTTTCATCATAATTTGCTGGGAATTACATGTCTAATTTCCTGCCTATTGAGTGAAAAGATGACTCTGATTTTATGTGATACTATCTAGAAGACGTTAGTTCATTTGAATGCATCCTCTTTCATCCACACACATTTTTACTACAGTCACTATTTATTTTCTCTTAACTCATCTTTTGCATTAGCATCATCTTTGCCAGGTGGAATTGAAGCAGTAAATCAATCTGTGTTAGGTTCCAGGAAGGATCTGTGGCCTGGGTGCTCACTGAGGCTTGGGAAATGGATTTCTTGGCTTGCAACAGGCACTAAATTCTCTTTTTGAGCCACTGAGCATCTTCTTAAAAGGTGCGAGTGGCTGGTGTTAGGGCAGATGCAGTTTGCCTGATAAACATAATCACTCTCCAAGTTAGACGACAGGGGCACTTGGATGGGAATCAACAAGTAAGGTTATTTGTTGATTTTCTGAGCTCAGTCTGTGTGCTTCAGAGGGAAAGTATGAACAGGCAAAACAGGAATAGCATTTTCTTATGACCAAGGGATGGAAGAAGGAAGGGGAGAAATAAAAGAAAAAGAAATCATCACCTCTTTTCACATAATACTTACGAAAAATCTGTTCTAGGAGAAAAGATTTTGGCAAGCAGGTTGCCTTACCTGGAGACTTGCAGGATCCCCAACGATTTACAAGTTCTTTCTGAAACTCATTTGAAGCCATCTTTATTCATGATGAGGCTCATCAAAAGAAGCTTAGGCAACCTGTAGGATAAACTGGAGTTTCCCTTTATATAAAGCCAATTAGGTTTCATGGATTAATTTCCCAAACTGCTGGAAAAACTGGTAGATATTGTTAGCTAGCTGAGCTTAAATGATGTGGCTTTCATTATCCAGATATTTAAAAAAGGCTTTTATTATATGAAAGATAGCTTTTGCGACCTGAGCTGAATTTTTTTAGTATTGAGAGTAAAATCTTATTTTTTAATAGCTCATAATTCTGCTGCAAAATGTATCTGGAACAACTACTGAGTGAAAGTCTCATCTCCAAAGGGATGACTAAAGGTTAGTTTCTTAAAGCTGAGAAGGATGAGTTCACTTTGGTTAATTTGAGCAACAGAGTAAATCAAATAAAATTTCCTAATGAACATCTTGAAAAATGCTATCTGGTTTCCAAAATTCAAATGTGGTAAATATTCCTCCTTTAATGATATAGAACTATTTTAAGGGTAGTACCTCCATAAAAAGACAGAAAACAATCAAAGAAAAAAGTAGCTTCAGATTATGTCTGCACTTGACAGCTTTGGGGGTAACTTGTACAGTTCCCTTTGCTTAAACATTTACCAGATATGTACATTTCAAGAACTGATCGATTTCCTTCTGCAATATTAATTTATATTTTCATTTCATCTTAAATCAAGATTATCTTTCCCATTTAAAAATCATACTTTATTTTGATTTATCTGCTCATAACTGAGGATGTCAAGCTCTCCCTTTCTGCAAAGAAAGAGTTCCTCTTCCAATGCTACTGGTGCCTATTTAGCTGGAAATCCTGCATCACAAGGACACATTTGTCTTACTTGCTTCAGCATAAAAGTATCAAAAGAAAATGTTTATCTCTGAACTGGAAAGAACTAGAAACAGACAAAGTGCATGCTCAAAGAGAAATGTCCCGGGACACCTTCACTGGAGGAGGCAAGCTGAACTTTGCAGTGCAGTGGGAAAACTAAGGCAGCTCTCTGGCTTTCAACTCGGCTTTATTGCACCTTGTCCATAAGGAAGACAAAACTCACATGTACTTCACAAATATCTTAAAATTAGTTGCAGCAACTTTTCAATAGGGAAATCAGTGTCTTCTGGTCTGAAAGGGCACATGTTCTCTTCACCTGGTGAAAACCCAAGCTCATGGTTCAGCTCTCACCTCCCTTCTAAAGCAGCTGGGATGTTTACACCCTCTGTTGGCATTCATCTCCTTCAATTGCTGAAAAAAAAAAAAAAAAAGAGATGTAGACAGCCAGCTAATGGGCAAAGCTGGAAAAGACATTTCCAGGTACTAAAAATGGTCCATGGTGCCCCCATGAGGCAGAAAAAAGGTTTCTGGGGACAGCTTCATTGCAGATTTCCACTGGCTTGATAAGTTAGTATTAGTTTTAATGTCCATCCCAACTCTAAACAAATAGTAGTACCCTGAGTAACTCATACTGTGCACTGCTTGTTTTGAATGATATTGCAGTCTCACTGCTGAGAAGAATTTTAATCTTAAATTATGAATATACATCTTCAGCCACAAGTGCAGATTGACATGGACTTTTGCTTGAAAATTCCCTTGTACCAGAAAACAATCAATATTCTTATTCATTAACAAGTAATGCAGAAAAATCCTTTTATCTTATATTTCTGGTTACTGGAAAGCGTGCACTGCAAGTTTTTAAAACATCTGTCTAGAGCTCTTTATCTCTAAACATACATATATATATTGTCATTAATGTTTAGGGAAAGATTCACTGATATATCCTGGCTGCAATGGAACTTCCTCATCACTTTATGTTGCTGCAGGAATTAAAGTCAACTGAAAGCCTTTGCACAAATTAGCATTATCTTCAGCACCTAATATAGTGCTTACTCCTGCCGGTTATTAAGTGATATGACAGTATGCAGCAGCCACGTAGTTAAAGCATTTCAGTGTCTACACTTCTAAATGTTATTTGAAAGGCACTTCAGATTCCTGAGCTATATTTCTTACCATTTCATAGATTTCTCTTGAATATAAATGCCAGCTGAAACTTTTCTGAATTTATAATTCTTGATTATAAAGTTCCTATTGAACTCCACAATTTAATCTTTTCTGTATTTCTTGCTGAGTTTTGTTACACAGGAAAGGCCATGAAGAAATTTCAGGCTTTACCCAGGAAAGCCTGAATGTATATTGTTACCAGAATAAACTCATCAAAAAGCCCAAACAAACATCTTTACCAAACGAGAGAAAAAAAGAATGGGAATTATAAGACTGAGTTCTGAAAGCAAAAATTTCCAGATCCTTTTTGTTCATTGCTACTGGCTTGCAAGTGATTAAAAACTAGCATCAGTGGGCTCTTTGGAGAGGGTAGAATGAGGGAAGGAAATCAGGACAAAACACACAAGCAGAGAGATCTCTGCCATCCCACCATATCACAGCTAGCAGATGAAGCAGCTCATGACACACAGAAGGGAGGACAGTCACATCTCATGTTCTGCCTTCTCCAACATTTTAGAGTTCATAATCAGCAGACTGAGGGACAGGGACTGATATCTTCTGCATGCCAGATAACACTAAATAAGCCTATTGTTACGTTATGTGATGATTTTCAACAATCAGGCAGTATCCCAAGAAGTTTCCAGTGTGCCTGCCCAGACATTCACCTCTTTGCGGATTAGACAGCTGCTGCAAAATGAAAAATCTCTGAGCATCACACACACTTCTCCTCAAATGTCAGGCTTGGGAAGCAAGAATAAAGCATAATTCTTATGTTGCAAGGCACTGAAGATGAAATAGGGTCAGCAGTCAAGAGTCACCTCAAAAGCAGGCTTTGCCTGTAAATTGTCATCATTGAACAGCACTAGCTCTCTGCTCTCCAAAGGCAGCTTGGTGGGGAACTCTGTAAATGTGTTGCGATAAGTATGCTGAGTACGTGGCAGTTCAAATATAGCACTGCAGACCAGGACACCACAACAGTGAGCGATGACTGGGATAGCGGCTAATGCAGCACTGGACTTTTCTGTGCCCGTAACAGCATGCTCAGTAGCAAGAATTTATACTAAGGGTTAATGGGCCCTGCTAACAAAAAGCCTTGTCTCAGAATTCAGAATCCCTACTGAAGAGCAAATGCAAAGCAGGGATTGCTTTAATAAAAAATAAAAAAAAAAAACAAAACAAAACAACAAACCATAAAAAGGACAGTTGTCAGAGTCTCCCAGGAAGCATCAGAGCTTTTCAAGAGAGGATTTCTGGTTCGGCTGCCTGACGCACAAGGGAGCACATCTGCAATTCTCAAGCCACTGCATTTAATATTAAAATGTCATTTCATTTATTCTTTCTCTGTGATATCAAAAATGGTAACTAGGCAACATCTCAACTACTGAATGGACTCTAAATCTCAAAGCAGTTAAATATGAGATCAAAGTGAAATATTGCAAACAGAAATTTTTAACCTGTTCTTTTTATTTAGACCTAGCAGAGCCTAACATCCTACATTTACAGCACCTATGCTAAATGTTTCATATGCACAAGGCCCCTCAAACATACAAATGTTGCAGAAAAGAGAGAAAGGGACCTTACAGGGTAGTTCACAGACAAGATGCTAATGGCTCATCCATGGGATGAACAAACATCAAGGGCAACCCAGTGATGTTGATGCCAAAATAACTGCCTGCTGCCATTTTGAATCTCAGCAGCTTAAATGGGATTTTCAATATGATAGAGAGCAGAAAAGTAGCTAAGATATTAGTTTATCTCCATGTATGAGGGATTTTCCAAATCCAGTGTTTTGGTCATTGTCCTCATTTCAGCTGCGATAATTCTCTTCCTAGTAGCTGGTACAGTGCTGTGGTTTGGATTTAGTTTGAGAATAATGCTGATAACACACCAATATTTTAGTTATTGTTCAGTAGCACTTGCCTTTATCAAAGACTTTTCAGTGTCCTGTGCTCTGCCACTGAGGAGGGGCATGAGAAGCAGGGAGGGAAGGCAGACAGGACACCTGACCCAAACTGGCCAAAGGGATATTCCATATCATACCATGCCATTCTATGCCATAGAATGTCATGCTCAGTATACTGGAGGGAGTTGGCCAGGAGAGGCTGACCACTGCTCAGGTCAATCTGGGTGTCAGTCAGCAGGTGGTGAGCAATTGTATTGTGCATCACTTGTTTACTGGGTTTTTTTGTATGAGACTTTTTTTTTGGTTTTTTTTTGGGGGGGGGGGGTGGTGGAGGGAGGGAGGGTGTTATTACTTACTCTATTTCCTGTTGTTGTTACTATATTTTACTTCTATTTCAGTTAGTAAACTGCTTTTTTTGTCACAACCCACAGGTTTTTAGCTTTTTTCCAGCTCTCCTCCCCATTCTACTGGATTGGGGGTTGAAGTGAGTGAATGGCTGCATGGCACTTAGGCAGTGGCTGAGGTTAAGCCATGTCAATCATGTAAAGAGCTGCTCCTCTGCAGGGAAGAGGCTGAGACACAAGGTCATCTAGACATCTGTTGGGCACTAGTGTCCTCTGTGTGACACCACTGTGTCTCCACCACCAAGAGAAGAACCATCTCCAAATCCTCCTCCAAGAGTGCACATGGACATTCCACACTGGAACATTCAAAACACCATTTGTTACCTGCATTAAGCAGGACAGTTACGAGCTCCCATGAGACCAGCTGAACAGGAGAAGGAGCAGAAGATAAATTCCTTGCCTCAACTCCTCCTGAAGTTTTGCCTACAGATTTTTCTATATTTCCTTTCTGCTCTGAAATGAACTTTAATTCATTTTGCTCTGTGCAACTGCTTTTTGATTTCTCCAGGTATATTCTGTTTCATAATATCTTGAATAATTAACACAGAAATGAGGAAAAGAGGAAAAACTTGGAGGTTCAAAATACACATGCATCCTTCTCTACAGTGAAATCATTTAGCACGTAGTGTATAGTTGTGCCATCTGCACTACTTTAAACACAGTTGCTCACATTTCCATTTAAGAAATCAGCTTCTTCTCACAAGCGGATGAGGGGGCTGAAACAGAATCTTTTTATCTTGTTTGTTTGCAGAGACATTGGAGACAACTGCGGCTACTAGATTTTATTAGTAAAAGCATCCATGTGCATATTCTGACAGTCCCAGAGCTGTCTGGTTTAGCCTATAAATTAGATACTGCAGAGCTATTTGGGCTTATGGATCAAAAATGCTGTGAATTGAAGAGTGCTTCATGAGAACCAGGAGAGAAGACAACCATGTGAAAGATTCAAATAGCCTCCCTTAATTTCAACAGCCTTCAGGAGTGACACAATCACCCATAGAAAACAGTTTAGTGAGAGTTTTTGCTTTCCTGAAACACAGCTGACACATGGGAATGATTTAACTTGCTAATGAAATTACTCCTGTGAGTTGATATTTTCTCCCTCTCATGTACATATTGGTTGGGTTATTGCCAAATAATGTAGACATAAACAGAAAGATCTTTGCCAGAATTCCAGCCTGGTCTCTTTGAACAGCTAATACCTGCTCTGCAATCAGGCAAGACATGTAAAGGACAAGGGCTGGACAGCTGTGCAGAAGAAATAAATCTCTTAACTGCAAGTCATCAAGAACAAAGATCCACAAAAAAATGTTTTTGACAAATTAAGCCTATTTTTTCTCTTTCTCCAAACACAGTAATGTGCACATTACAGCACTTACTATCATTCCTGCAATACTATGAATAAAAATTTGTGCAAAGTGTTCAATACCATCCCACATGACGTCCTTGTCTTTAGGTTGAAGAGACACGAATGTGATAGATGGACCACTCAGTGGATAAAGAACAGGCTGGATGGCAGCACGTAAAAAGTTGTGCTCAATGGCTCAATGTCCAGCTGGAGATCAGTAACAAGTGGTGTCCCTCAGGGATCAATGTTGGGACCAGTCTTGTTCAACATCTTTGTCAATGACATGGACAGTGGGACTGAGTGTGCCCTCAGCAAGTTTGCTGATGACACCAAACTGTGTGGTTCGGTTGATACACTGGAGGGAAGGAATGCCATTCAGAGGGACCTTGACATGCTTGTGAGGTGGGCAGATGCCAACCTGATGAAGTTTACCCAAGCCAAGTGCAAGGTCCTATACCTGGGTAAGAGCAATCCCAGGCACAGCTACAGGCTGGGCAAAGATATTGAGAACAGCCCTGTGGTGAAGGATTTGGAGTGTTGGTCATTGAGATAATGAACATGAGATGGTTGCAGTGTGCACTCACAGCACAGAAAGCCAGCTGTATCCTGGGCTGCATCAAAAGGAGCATGACCAGCAGGTAGAAGGAGGTGATCCTCACCCTCTACCCTCCTCTTGGGAGACCTCACTTGGAGAATTGTGTGCAGTTCTGGTATCCTCAACAAAAGGACATGGAGATGTTGGAACAAGTCCAGAGGAGGGCTCCAAGGATGATCAGGTGACTGGAGCACCTCCTATATGGATAGGATGAGAAAATTGGGGCTGTTCACCCTGGGGAAGAGAAGGCTGCGTGGAGAACTCATAACAACCTTCCAGTATCTGAAGGCAGGCTACAGGGATGCTGGGGATGGACTCTTCATTAGGGACTATAGTAATAGAACAAGGGGTAATGGGTTCAAACTTAAACAGAAGAAGTTTAGACTGGATATAAGGAAGAAGTTCTTTACTGTAAGGGTGGTGAGGCACTTTAATGGGTTGCCCAGGGAAGTTGTGAATGCTCCATCGCTGGTGGTGTTCAAGGCCAGGTTGTGCACAGCCTTGAGTGGCATGGTTTAGTGTGAGGTGTCCCTGCCCTGGCAGGGGTGTTGGAACCAGATTATCTTAAGGTCCTTGCCAACCCTAACTATTCTGTGATTCTATGATTCTATAATTTAGACTCCATGAGGGTCATTGGCGAATTCATCATTTACACAATGACTCTACCTTGTGCTTTTAAATGTCCATAGATAATTCACATATGAAAGAAGATTTGCTTTTCCCATCTATAGAGTTCAGTTTATCTGATAAACTTTTAAAACAATGCTTTGCCAATTAGTAGAGTATTCACTTGATTAACACTAAATACATGTAATAGCCCTTTTGCAAAACAGCTATTCATTCAATACAGGCACAGAACTGCTCCTTGCAGTTTGTGAAGGTATAAAATAGCAGTTGCTCTTGGATAATGCACAAACACAAGGGAGGAATTACACTGAATGCTTCACAGACCTTTGTTCCACAGCACAAAAGTCAAAGTGATGATAAAAAGCTACAATGCTGCTCATACATTCAGCACCCTGAAAACCTCAAAGATGTTCCTCCCAGGTCCAGAGGGATAGCATAGAGAGGCACTGGAGAAAAGACAAGGTCAAACAGCAAATGTTCCTGCAATCAAACTGATTTATTTTGATAGCTTGATATGAGTAGATCTTGAAGAATTTAATTTATTTTTATTTATTTATAAGCTCCTAAAAATGTAGTCATCATATTATCTTTGGGTAAGTGAGCATAGCACCATGAAAAAAAACTTGCTGCCAAATGCAATCTCCAATTAATACCTCAAATATTAATGTAAGCCCATAATGCATACACGTATCATTTTAAACTTAGAGAAAGAAGCATGTGTAATCAAAAATCTTTAGTAGTTTTCAAAAAAAATCAATATCAGCTCATCAGATCCATTTGTTAGGCAAGCTGTCTTGAGGAGGTACAACTAATACAATGAGTAATTGTTAAGGTCTGTAACAGCTAAAGGATCTTTTCTTTACCCTTTAAATTACAAAAACTGCAGAGAAGAAGCAAGGTCAGCTCTTTGATCCTGCTCCAACTCCCAAGCAGGGATCAGCAGTACAGACAGTATGACAGACCACAGAGCTTTGTGGTTGATGGAGATGTTTCTGCACATTCCACCTGCTTTGGTGCTTAGAAGAAGAATAAGAATTGCCCTTTAGAAGAAGGATTTGATTTTTGTTCTCTGGACCCAGCTACCATCCTGGGCTCAACCTCAGGTGAAAAAGTGCGTAGACCAAGTGACATGGAAGTCAGGGAGTGAAACTTCTTTTCACCAAAGAGATGGGGAAGCCAAGACTGTGCAGACACAGACCCAGCTGCTGGGGTCCCTCTCACATTCCATGCGTCTCTCCCAAATTATAGACAGCTAGCAACATCTGAACAGGGCACAGCTGAAATCCTACCAGTATCAGCACATCCTTGCTGGAAAAGGTCAGGCTCCTCATGCAACCCAACAGCATTATATCTTTAATCAGGAAGGGAAAAAACCTATGACCTTTACAAGCTACTGGTTATCCCACATGCCAGAGAGCTGGGCAGTGGAGGGAGCAGCCCCTGCTCTGCCATACTGAACCAATTTTGCTTCTGCAGGAACTGCACAAATTTACTCTTTCCTTTTCCAGCACTACTCTCTCTGAAGCAACCTTGCTGACTCAAGGCAGGTACAGGAGGACAAAACCCTCCAAAAGAAGCTATTCTATCTTTTACATTAAAATCACAACTTTTAGTGCATGCATTAGTCCACCTAGATGCAATTAAAACCATTAACAGAGTGTAGGAGATAAATTGCTTCACCATTTGGTCAATGTAACAGGGTCTGAGCATGGCATTAAATTCAGCAAATAAAGCCTCAGCGTGTTTCCAGCAGTGGTGCTTGGGGCAAATAATGGCCATGGCAGAGATATGCATTCTGGTATAAACTGCACAGAGAATTATCACAGAAAGGCAGAGCAGGGGCAATATGTAAACACAAAGACTAGAGACCAGGGATTTTTTTCAATCTGCCAACTGAGGTGGCACATCTCCTCCAAAGGACATGTAACCATCTCAGATGACAAATACTTATTTGATGACATCTCATTTGTCTATTGTACTACAGGCCAAGAAAAAAAATACATTCAGAGACATTAACTCTTTTAATATGGCTGCATTTTCTTAATACAAGCAGATACCACAAACAAATGACTTTAACACATCCTCCCGTTGATTAAAAAAAGATTTATATTGAATTACACATTCAGGGTTGATTGGTTGATGTGTTTAATCCACTCCCCGTTGTTCTCCAGCATAATAATATAGAATATCAACTCTGCAATAATGCAATTATATTAATGGATCCAGTATTACCTTTTTTGTCTGAGAGCAATCATTCTTAGAGGGCTTGTGCTTCTGTCAGGGGTTCAGCAGCAGCAGTCATTTTTCTCCTTCGTAGTAGCTGGCGCAGTGCTGTGGTTTTGATTTTGGGCCTGGAAACTCCGCTGATAACACCAGTGTTCTCAGTTAGTGCTTGGTAACGTTTTGTCTGACCAAGGACTTTCTGAGTTTCATTCTCTGCCAGGGATGAGTGGAAGCTGGGGGGAAGCAGAGACAGGACACCTGACCCAAACTGACCAAAGAGGTATTCCATACCACAGCACGTCATGTCCAGGATGTAAAAGCAGAGAGCAGAGACCCAGAAGGGTGTGGGGATGCACTGCATGGTCAGGCTGGGTATGTAGTTGGTGAGCTGTTGAATTCTCGTATTTCTCTTGTATTATTACTGGTGGTAGCAGTAGTGGCTTTGTGTTATACTTTAGTTACTAAACTGTTCTTATCACAACCTGTGGGGGTTACATTCTTTCAATTCTTCTCACCCAAGACTCCATCCAACCTGGCTTTGAACACTGCCAGTGATGCAGAATTCACAATTATAATACAATAATTATAATGTTTATAAAAACTCGTGGGAAAATGTACCTCAGGTACAAGCTGCTTCTCAGTATGTTTGTTGATACATCCCATTTTTATTTCCAATTAATTTTCTTGCAGTAACCTCATTAACTAGTTTATAAACCATTTTCTGTGCTTGTTTTCTATCAACATACATTTAAATGTCAGGCCTTTTGTTAAAATGTATTGAGTTATAGACAAACACAATTCTACATTATGAGATTGGAGAAATAATGAAAAATGAGTAGTTTATGTTTTGGAAATCATGTAAACATCATCGTGGTTTTATTACTAGAATGGTAGTATGGGGGAAGGGTAAACCACTAAAGTCAATGCAATCTTTAATTTAAGGGTATTTTTATGATGCTTTCTGTTAAACTTCTAAAGCTGTTTGCAGACTATAAAAATATGTTTGCAATACAGAAGTCATAGAATCATAGAATGGTCTTTACAGTATCAGTGATAAAATACTCTTATGTGAGTTTTGCATCCACCACACCATTTGAATTTAGCAAACCTTAGTCTTTATGAGCAGAGCAATTACAGCTATTATGATATTAAAATGGAAAAATTTTCTGTTTAATGAAGAGCAAAGAATTACAGTGCATCACTGCTCTTGGGAAAAGCAATGTGTTCAGCTCACAAATAGCACTAACAGCCTCATCGACGCCAGATGTCCAATTTGAAAAGTAGCTTCCTAAACTCTGAGTGCAGCACTGGGGTTTCTGCTCCAATGCTACTCCTTCTGTGAACAGAAATGGGGTCTTCACCCATCAGAGAGCCTGAAAAATCAATCGTATGGTTGTACTGCAGCCTCTTCTGTCTAAAAATGCTGTGCTGCAGATGATTCTCCTTTGCTTCATAGAATAAAAGATGCCAAGATTTGTGTAGTCCCAGATTGGTTCCTCCCCTGTGTTTGCAGAAGGTTTTTACTTCCATCTCCTACCAGTCTGGCATGGCCATCCTGGCATCCATTCCAAAACTCCAGAGTTCCCAGGTATCAAACAACATACTAAAGCACTTCAGAACCATCTTGCAAAATTTTCCTTATATCTTGGCATATTAGAAGGAAGGACTTAAGAAAAAATACACTCCTCATCTCCTTCTCCCTACCTGCAGTATAAAGTAGAAATGGAAATTCAGGCTTGCCATATGCACTCCCCTGTCTGTGAGGGAGAAGAACACGGTGTTGCATTTTTTAGCCAAAGTAAGTAATAAACCTTGGAAGGGATAATCCAAGCCTCATGGGAAAGCTGTTCTAAAAGCATAAGAAAAAATGTTTTTAAAATGTATCTTTTAATTCTAAAGCAAAGCAGTGACACACCAATTTCCTTTAATGTTAAGTGTATTGAACAAATACAAAGAAATTCTTTCTCAGGATTTTTAAGTGCATTCTCAGTGCTTAAAGGGCATTATAACAAGACTATGAAAGAGTCTGCTCATCAGTACTATTAAATAGTATTAATTTTTTTTTTTTTTTTTTTTTGTATCATATGGTAGCCTTAGGAGTGAAGTCATTGCAGAGGTTAAGAAGAGAGTCTTGAGAGAAGACAACTTCAATTTGTAATTTTTGGACAATGGTGCATGTGTAAGTTGCTGCTTTTCTTATCTAGAACTTTATTAACTCAGGATTGTCATTTACAGCTAATCCTCAGGTGCAGGTAGAGGCAAATCCCACTGCACATTTGTCTTTCTGCAATGTGTGCATAACCTGTTACTGGGACGTTTACACATTAGTCTCAAGGTAATCAAAGAAAATGGATACGAACCCTCTACTGCAGTCAGTGCAATAAGCCAACAAGAAAACTGCCCAGCTGCCCACATTGCCTTCATGCTTGTGAGTTAATAAAATAAGCACCAAAGATAGTATCCTGGCAAACACCACTGTCCTTTAAATATGGTGGTTTGCCTCCCCCCCCCCCCCCCCAGTTCATCTATTTCACACGTATTTTTTCTTAAGAATATGCACTCATGTCCACTTTTGTAAGCACTGCCTCCATCAGCAGCCAGTTTGCACCATTGCTACACTGCATTAACAGCAGCCATCCTGTGGTATTGTAGTCCTGTAATAGCATATTACCATTGAGAGTCTGTCCTGGGTTCAGCAGGAGCAGTCATTTTTCTCCTTCTTAGTAGCTGGTGCAGTGCTGTGGTTTTGACTTTCGGCCTGGGAACAGCACTGATAACGCCAATGTTTCAGTTGCTGATCAGTAATATTTACTCTGATCAAGGACTTTATGAGTCTCATGCTCTGCCGGATAGGAGGGGAAGCCGGGAGGAAGCAGAGATGGGGCACCTGACCCAAACTAGCCAAAGACGTAGTCCACACCACAGCACGTCATGCCCAGTATATGAACTGGGGGCAGTTCCCTGGAAGAGCTAAATTACTGCTCATGTGGGGCTTGGTATCAGTTGGCAGGTGGTGAGCTGTTGTATTCTCTTCCCTTGTTATTTCCCTTATTGTTATTATTATTGGTGGCAGCAGTAGTGGTTTGTGTTATACCTTACTTACTGAACTCTTCTTATCTCAACCCATGGGAGTTACATTCTTTCAATTTTCCTCCCCATCCCTCCAGGAGTGGGAGGAGGAACAAGGGAGGAGGCTGCTGGAGATCTTCCCTCCCAGGTGAGATCCTGAAACTAGAGACTCTGCTTTTCTAGATCCAGTTACAAGCCATAAGCTTTGTCCTAAGTTTTCATGGCCTCAGTTCTGCATTGCCTGTACTTTTTCTGAATCACCATCATCTTTCTCTTACTTGTTTTAGCAGTAACAGCAGTTTTTCAAATGACCAGCTGTCTGTAGCTAATTTGTTTTACTTTTGTTTATCTTCATATGGTACAAAAGTTTTACACAGACAGCAGTAACAAGTTGCTATTCTAGGTAGAACAGGGTATTTATCACTAACACATTGATGAGTAGAGAAATCCAGATCTGCTACAATTACAGAGCTTGTGGGAAGGGGGGACATAGGGTGAAGTTTGGAGAGGGTGCAGGCACCAGATGATAAAAGATGGGCACAGGCTGGCATGGGAAACTTCACATTTGCACACAGCGCACCCACAGACAGTTAAAAAATGCAGATCTAGATCTGCACAAAACTGGCTTCTTGGGTAACCAAGAAAACAGCATCTCTGTTTTCAGCATTTCAGATACTCTGAAATAGTATCTAACGTGTAAAAAAAACCCACATATAGTAAATTGGAATGTGACTTGGAGCTGAAGAGCAATGAAAAAGGAACAGGTGCAAAAGCATCTAAGCAAACATGCAAAACTCACAAGTGGTGAGGAAGAAGAAACCATCAGCATGACATCCTATCCCAGCAAAGGACCACTGATGCTGAGATTTACAATGAGGCCAGCCCCAGGGTGAAACCTTCACCTATGGCGCCCAAAAGATAATCCCAGGAAAAGGAGTAGAAGCTACAGGTATGTAACAGCTTTAACTACATTATTATTACTATTAACAGGTTTTCTGCGCAGATATTTTTCCTTTCTCTTTCTGTATTAAGTACATCTGGACTAACAAGGATGATTTTTGGATTAGATTTCTAAGATTTCAGTAAATCTTAAAAATAAATTCTGGTCTTTAGGTGTAATCTGTGTTTCCTTTTTGCTCATAAATGAGGCTTTAAGAGTAGAAATACTGAGCACAGTAGCCTAACCACTACATTTCACATCCTTTTACCCAGCGCTCACTGATTTACACCCAGCAGCAATTTCCCTGCCCAGGAATGCTGTGGGGGTTTATCCCACAGGTGATCCTGTTTATGGCCCCACCTTCCCCTGACTTTGACAAATCCTCTGGGTATTCACACCAAAGTCTACACCACTGCGAGGACTAGCAATGTAAGCAGCACTTTGTAGTTAAAGAAGGAGCTTAACGATGTACTGGAGTTGGATGTGGGTGACCCGATAGAAATAGTTAACGAAATGGATTCAGGCCTTACCGCCACAGTCTGGCTTAAGCCCTGGGAACGGGGAAGAAAACACCAGGTGTTAATGCCCTGATCAGGCCTAAACCTTGAGAGCTGTAAAGAGAATAATGAATGGTAAAGATCGGTTAGCAAAACTAAGCAGGCGGTTTTTTGAGACAAAGCTGGATGCGCATCTCAGAAACAAGCCAAACAATGTAAATGTTGGTAACTCTTAGTAGTTTTGCTGAATCTGGGTGATAAGGAAGTAAGAGAGTGGAAAGTTACTGCTCAGCACTTAGTAGACTATAAAAGGGATGCTAGACGCGAAATAAACGATTTCATTTGTAACCAGAAACAGGGTCGCACCTTTCATCTCCACAGTTGAGTATGGTTTCGTTAAGATCTTCTTCATCACAATCCCATGGTTTAGAGAGAAGAGTTAATCCCATTCATAAATCATAATTTCATAATTTCACAATTTCATTAATTCATATGTCAGCACATGTTGAATAGAAAACCTATGGATATGCAACATTTACTTCTCAAAACAGTTCCACTGAAATTAAATGGAAAGGCAGATTTTCACAGGAAAAGGTTCACACTGCACTGAATCATGCCTCTTCCAAATCAAACACTCCATTTCAGCTAACTTTCAAGTAAAGAACTCTTGGCAAACAGCCAAGAAATAATGGGTTTAAACATAGAGCACATGCCATGATTGCTCTCAAATAAAGGGAGATGCTTCATCTGTAAAACTATTCCCTGCACAAGTGCATAATCAAACGCTTATCATTTAGTGTTAAGTAGCAAAATAAGTACACTGATGACCACCCTTCATCCTGCACCTCACTGTTATTTCTGAAGCTGTTCTGCACAAGGGACCTTGGATGCTCCTTGCTAGAGAGGGTACAAATGAGAGAAATGTCACATTACACCATCTGAGCAAAAATTTTTGGGGGAGTGAACTTATAAATATTTCTGCTCCAGCAAGCAAAATGTTTTGTTTATCCAGAAACATTCCCCTGAGAGGAATAATTACCTGTTTCTAAACCTAAGAAAGCCATTGATCCTTTATCTTTCTTCAGAGTCAAGAGTTCATAAATGCACCAGACATAGGCATACCGCTATGCATTTCAAAAGCATTACCCAAAATATAAAAACAGAGAAATTCCTCTATCATAACACCTGCACTATTTGTGCAGAACCATCTCCTGTTCTTATACCTAATCCTTGTAAAATCATTGCCACAAGATGTGCAGTTGCTGCAGCCACCAAATAAACCAACCATGAATCTGTGTGTGCATACACATTTATGAACAATCTTCTGTTAGCCCCCCAAATTTATAAATATCTCATTTGCATTGCAGTGGTGTGTGGGTTCTGGATCCTTTTTGCATGGTGCTGTGAAACCAGATGAGCCCTAATCAATCTGGGGTTTTATTATCCGAGAATAGCAACTTGAATACAGCAAGTACTACATTTCAAACAACAGCAGATGAATATGAGGTGAGGAAATGCAAGAAAATGGTGATAGAGCATCAGTCAGGATGGGCGGTGGTACTCTGAGCACACAGGCTCTGTGCTGCTGCCAAGAATTCATGAACAGCACGTGAAGGATGACCTTGAGAGAAGGAGAGATATCCCTAAAAAAGCATAACCTGAATGATGCTTTGTATTGCATTCTGGCTAGCAATTGGAGACCTGTCAAACAGTATCTTAACAGAGCAACATTCTTTTTCTTTTAGTTCAGTTAAACTATTATAAAACCCTGCAGGCTACCTCTGAGGCTGCTCCATCTCTGTTTCAGGCCCCTATTCCTTGTGGTCAAGGAGACAGATGTGACCTGAGCCACAATGCTCTTCACCCAGAGCCTTGCTGTGTTCAGCTGCAACAAGCTTCTGGCCAAAATCTCCTCTCCAAAACAGAAGAACCACACAGGACTTTGCAGAGATCAGCCTCAAAATTTTGACTATGGAAAATGCTAACTGCAGAGGAAAGGGCACCACTGATAGAAGAGATGATGACAAAAATGAAGTACCGGTTTAGCTTCCAGGAAGGTATTAATGATGCATGAAGTATCCCTGTCTGTGAATTCAAGCAGAGCATTCTGCATTTGTTTGCCCACTCCATCCCCTGAATTTGATCCTGTCCCAGACCTGAATGCAGCCTCACCCATGGAGCAGTGACTCAAGCCATAGCTGCCCGCTGTCTAGGATATTAATTGCAAGCAGGGAACAAGGATGAGGTATATTTTAAAGCTATTCAAGTCCATATTCTTTAAGCATCAGGCTATTTTTAAAATTCATTTATTCCTTAGTTTGTTTTGTTGGATTTTTTTTTTTCTGAGCTTTAATAAGCATAACCAGGCTTTTACCCCACTTAATCTCATTTCCAAAAGACTGGTTATCTCTAAAAGATACCACTGGCTATGAGATTCACTCAAATCCCCAATTATATTACTCTACACATAGGTAAATTTGAACTTGATTATACTACATAAAAGCAGCACAATCCTTATTTTCATTCTTTGTTTATTTTGAGCTCCACAGTACAGTACTTTTTCCTCCTGAATTTATTCAGAATTTAAGCCAGCAGATCCTGTGACTGGAGTGATTTAATGAATTTAAAGCTAGGGCTTCTCTTTTGTGAATACTAAGTTTACCAAGGCATCGAGTTTTGGTGAAACTGAAGCAATATTCAACTCAAATATGTCAGAGAGTTCAGAATGCAAATTAAGTCAAGGAAACATTCTTCACATCACAATAATTTATTTATTTTTCTTTTTTTTTGGTGAAATTTATTTCAGCTGAGATTTTTGAAGTGCATGGGCTTTAAGTAAATTATGAGAAGGGTAATTAAGACTGTCATTAGGAAAAATATTTCTAAACAGTAATCTTAACAAAGAATTAAAATAGTTTGACAAGAGAAGGTATGAAGTATTCATCACTGGAGGCATGTTGGATACATGGGACCAGACTAGACATCCTATAGTCTCTTCCATCCTCTCTGCATTGCCATGATCATAACAAATATCCCACATTCCAGTGCAAAATTCTCTTTCCGTCAAGTTCCACAGTGAAGTGAAGTAACTGGTATCCACAGGAATTTTGTATATAAATAAAACCAATTGTCACTAGTTTAATTAAGGCAATGGTATGGAAAATCCTTGGTTACAAATAGACCTAGGAGCTTTTTGTCTTTATCAACAGAAGCAGAGCACCAGACCCTAAAAAGTAACCTACGCTCTCATTCTGTATTTTTTTTCCAAGGAAAAAAGATCAAGAGAGACGTCCCATCCTGTGATGGGTGACAGATGTCTAAGAGAGGATCTGTTGTCCCCTAGCGTGCCAATGCTCTCCATCACTGTGCTTAGTTCTAGTTAGCTGGTAGCCAGTGCACAGTCATGAGCATGAGGTTGGCTACAGTTGTGGGGAATTTAATCGGGGATTTCTGGACCGTTTCCTGCAAACAGACCTGAAATAGTGAAAATATCAGCAAATGTTTAATACTTTTGGACTGAAGCAACAAGGTCCCATCTCATCAGCTGTTAATTCAGTTTGAAGTACATGCTCATTAAAGCAGAGGTTCGATGGACTCAATAGCATCTGCTCCCAGGCTGAGAATGGCACAAAAACACACCATGTGCAGAAGAGAGCAGAGGAAGGTACTGATGAGCAGAATAGTAACAGACTAAGGAAAGAGTTAAGAGTTTTCTTCAAACTATGTATTGATTGTCTTTAGTATAGGGAACATGAATTTTGTTGTTCTTGCTAGTCTTGTAGTTAAACTGTAACCCAGAGCAGAATAGGTAACCAAACCACATTGCTTAAAATCAGGAACCTTTTTCCCTCAAGAAGATGAATGTCTAGTTTCTAAAAGACTTGAGGTTGCCAGCTGGGGAAACTGTGCCAAGGGTGAAAAGTGTGAGTTAGGAGGAGCGATCCCTCTCACACCCAGCACCACAATAAACATACCTGCTTTATAACTCTTTGTGAGTTATGAAGTTCTGTTCCATAAATCAGTACTTGTGGTATTTTTTTCTGCTTTATCCCCATCAAACAGCTATGAAATCTGTATTTGGTACCTTTCCTATAGGGGCGTGAAATAAGGAAAAGAGGTTGTGGGGAAGGAAGGTAGCTTCTGCAAGTGATGTGGCTACAGCACTATAGGACCTTGAAGTGTTACACATCACTGCTCCCATTTTTGGAATACACCAGATAAGAATTTCCCATTATAGAGCCCTGGGCTTTCAGCCTGGGGGTGATTTCAGACACATACCATCGCGAAATGAACATCTTCTACCCTTCTCTACCCTCTCAGTCTTTACCATTTAACTACTGCAGTAAAAACTGATAATTTGAAGTCAATGAAAGGATACACTGAAGGAGAGTGCCTGGCTCACAGCCTCCTGCCTCACACAGTACTACTTTGGGAAAGGCTGCTTGATGTACCAACAGCCTCAGGAGGGCAGCTCTTGGAATAGCAGTGCCACCAAGCTGCTGCAATATTCTCTAGCCATCCTTTGCACCCATCCCCAGCAGCTTGCACGGATGTCCTGGCTCACGATGCACTAGACTCATGGTTCAGGGCACTCCCAGAACCCTTCATCACCCCCCCCCCGAACACTGTTAAAGCCACTGCCACACTCAGCAGGCTGCAGAGCATCCCAAAATACTCAAAAGAAAGCATGGCTCCATCATCCCAGACATGCTGGCTTCCTCACTCCACAGAAACACATTATCAAATTGTGGGGCTTTTTTTGGTTGGTTGTTTTTTTTGTTTGTTTGTTTATTGGTTGGTTGGTTTGCGTTGGTTTGGGTTTGGCTCCTTTTGGATTTGGTTTTCGGATCTTTTTATTTTTTTTTTTCAAATTAAGTTTTCCATTAAATGTAATTACATTATTTCCAGCAAAGTCTATCAGCAACAGAATCACAGAATCAACTAGGGTGGAAAAGACCTTTAAGATAAGTCCAACCAAAGAAAAGGAGTAAAGCAGGAAACTGCTTTCCTTATTTCTTCTTCTAATCATGTCAGTGGGGAAAGAGCATGGAAAAAGCATAACATGTGATGGAAAGGAGGAAGTATTGCTTTTACCTCTTGCCCACTCTCTCCCTGTCTGGGATAAGTGAATGTTTTACTACCCTCCTTTTGTTCTAATGCCAAAAAACAGCACAGAATAAGCAAGGAAAAAATAACTGTCCTAAGAGAAAAATAGAAACATCATCATTCTCAAACGAAGAAACTATGATGGGCACACAAATGCAACATGAGCCCGCCCACATTTTATCTTTGATGTTTCTGTTCCAAACTTCACAACTGATACCAAAAATCCTGACAATGAATGTTTTACTCACTATATCCTGAAGAAAGGAAATTTTACAGAACTTTGAAGGATTTTGGTATTTAAGGTACACTGTCATGAAAATTCATACCTAAATGTCAATTTTATTCTCTCTAAAACATACTTTGGTCCCTGGGAAAGCCAGCTAAGAACAATCTCAGCTGTTTTCACCCTGAAAATCAGATCAAGGCATCAAAGCAGAGAAAACCAAGACTCTTGCAGCCATGCTGGAAATAACAAGGTATTTACAGTAACGTATTCCCATTATCAGCCAAACAGGGAGAACTCGAGAAGTATTTTTTACCATTTTATAAATGTAAAGTGGGAGCCAGGAACTGGTGGTTGATTTCAGCGTATGGAGGGGCTAGACATGCACCAGGGACAAAAGGGTCCTTACAGGCACCTGCCCAGCACTAAAAAGCAGGATCATTCTCCAAAAGGTTTTCTATTCCCTGCTAATGGCTTTCTATCTCCATACATTACATAGCTGCCCTCACTAAAAAAATACGGAGTGCAGTGAGAATATATGATGCCTACATATGTAATCTATTTACAGAGAAGAGCTCTTTTAATTAAAAATTACTACTTGCTTTAAACACATTAATAAATTTACTCAAGGTGTAGGGTGCTGCTTTTCAAACTGCTGAGAAATACTACATGTTCCATTTTCACTGTCAGAAAATAAATTGATTTCACTTGTTCTTCTCTTACATGAAAGATAATTAAAGAGTGGGAATGTTCCCAGTCAAGGGGACAAAAAGAAACCAAACCCAAAACAGCAAACAAAAACAACAAACCAATGTTGAATTAAAAACCAATCTACTTTATTAAGTTAAAATTCAATTTCAGGTTTTTCATTACATGCAGCTACATTGAAGTACAATGCTGATAGTTTACATCCTGCTCTGAGGTATCTGGATGCTACTTTGTGGCTGGAGATATAAATTTCTTAGTCTTCAGAGGAAAAAGGGCAGACTTCTAAATGTAATTTTATCACCTAATCCATTCTGCATTGTAACCTCTATCATCAATTAATGACTTGAAACATAGAAGCAAAATGATGAGCCTATAATGAATTGTACGTTATGATGACACTTTCATTATGGAGAACCCTACATATATTTACTGCAGACCTTTTACATTTGTTGGTAGTTGGTATTTCATCAAATTAAATTTAAATAGTACACAAGGCTGTATGGTACATTAACTCTTTTTGTCTGAAACTGCATTAATCCTTTGTGTGTGCATCTATTATTTGTGAGAAATACTGCAGTCTTTTTACCATGGTGAGGAAGAGGGAACGTACTCATAAGGTGAGAGCTTCCAGAGATGATAGGACTACTCTACACACCCAGATCAAATAATTATAAAGGTGGCATTAATTTAACTCATTTAACACCTTCTGAGTTCCTGGGTCCAAAGAACATTTACACCTCAATTCCACTCCATCATAGAATCACGGAATGATTTGGGTTGGAAGGGACTTCAAAGATCATCTAGTTCCAACCTCTCTGTCATGGTCAAGGACACTTTCCACTGGACCAGGTTGCTCCAAGCCCAATCCAACCTGGCTTTGAACACTGCCAGGGATGGTGCAGCCATAGTTTCTCTGCACAACCTGTGCCAGGGCCTCACCGCCCTCACAGGGAAGAACTTTGTTATAATATCTCATCTAAATCTCTCCTTTGCCAGGTTAAAGCCGTTCCTATCCTTACAGAAGTCCCTCTCCAGCTTTCTTGTTTTCCCTTTTAGGTACTAGAAGGCTGCTCTAGAGTCTCCCCAGAGCGTTTTCTTCTCCAGGCAGTTCCAGCCCAGTTCTCTCAGAATGTCTCCATAGCAGAGGTGCTCCAGTCCTCTTAGCATCTTTATGGCCTCTTCTGGACTTGCTCCAACAGTTCAACATCCTTCTGATGTTGGGGGTCCCAGGGCTGGACACAGTACTGTAGGTGCTCATAGCCTGGATGGGCCTCAAGAAACCAAAATCCGTTACTTCAGACTCTTAACAGAGTTACATAACTGTTATTTTGTCAAAATAGTGTAGCTCACATGTACATCTATATAAAATACAAGGTGGAACTTGTCTGTGGTCAGAGCTACCTTCAGAGAACCAAGGTTTGACCACAAGCATGGCAGTTAAAAAGGGGCATTACTGCTATTTCAATACCATGTAAACTGATTGAAATATCTTAACAGAACAGGAAAAAACAACTGAGAGATGTAGCGGTATAAAACAGCTGGAAGAGTAGACACTAATGGCAGACAGACTAGAAGTACTACTTCAGTTGTTTTTTTCAAGTACATTAGCAAAACACTGGGTAGGTGGATGCAAGCTCCTGACACTTAAGGTCTGAGATATTACGTACTTGCTAGGCTTGACACAAAAAGTTCCCCATGGGAATATCTTCCCACACCAGCTTAAAGAAATCTTTTGGCCATTTCCAAGGCAGCATGCAGGTTGCCAGTGGTCCCTGAGAGGACACAAGCAGGATGGTCCCCACAGCTGTACCAGTTGTGGTTCCCAGATCTGCAAGATCCCCCTCCAGTGGCCAAAAACCCAGAGCAAAACCCCTTCTTCATCTGCCCCAAAGCACCAAACACCAAAATCAGAAATATCTTGCAGCAGCTTCTTATAAAGTGCTACCACTAGGCGATGTTAAAATTCGGTATTCCTTTCTCCAAAACTCTGCTCAAAAGCTTGCTGTAACACTGGACTCCTGCAAACCACCAGACATTAACACTGCATTGAATACATGCTATATGGAAGCCACCAAAAAGACATGACATTAGAGCGTGTACAGAGACTGGCATTAAATGTGACTTTCTGTTGAATAAACAATTTAACCAAGAAAAACACACACAGTTCATCCAACGTGAGAGATGGGAGTCACGCTGGGATGGGATATCACATGATAACTCTCTGGACTGTCCCAGAGGTAGAATTTATTGTGGACAACACTAAGGAGCAAAACTAAGCAAAACTACATGAAATAAAGCTATGAAAATCTTAGGCTTATGAGAGGAAAAACCCTCTTCCTGGCAGATTTATTAGATTAAGGAACAGGCTCCTAATGGAAGTAATAGCAACACCTACCACTACTTGGGATATTTAAAACTCTGCTGCAGAAAAAAGATAAAAAAGAAAAAGTAGCGCTGAGAGGTGCAGACCTGAAAAGTACAAAGCTAAAGAAAAAAGAACTAGGCAGGGAACAGCCTTTTTTATTAATTCTGCCTCTTTCAACAATGGAAGGCCTGCAAGTAGCCTGCAGTTTCTTTGCATGGATTCATGAATCAAATGAATTTGGTGAACAGTCCTTCAAGCCCATTGCCTCATGGTTCAGTCATTAATATCTTGAGCAGAAGCTGTGTCTGCCTGCATTTCTGGTGCTGTTCCCAGGTATCTTGGTTTAAGGCCCTCACACAGTATTTCTCACTCACTCCTCCCTCTCTCTTCCCCCAGTCCCGGGGGGATGGCGAGGAGAATCGAAAGAATGCAACTCCCACAGGCTGAGATAAGAACAGTTCAGTAACTAAGGTATAACACAAACCACTGCTGCTACCACCAGTAATAATAATAATGACAAGGCAAATACAAGAAAAGAATACAACAGCTCGCCAACTATACCCAGCCCGACCAAGCACTGCACCCCCCACCCTTCCGGGTCTCTGCTGTCTGTTTTTACACCCTGGGCATGACGTGCTGTGGTATGGAATACCTCTTTGGTCAGTTTGGGTCAGGTGCCCTGTTTCCCCTTCCTCTCATCTTCCCCCACCCTCCCTGGCAGAGCATGAGACTCAGAAAGTCCTTTGCCAGCCTAAACATTCTAAGTCATAACTATAAACACTGATGTTATCAGCGCTGTTCCTAAGCTGAAAGTCAAAAACATAGCGCTGCACCAGCTACTAACAAGGAGGAAAATGACTGCTACTGCTGAACCCATGACACTAGGAAGCAGTAAGGTTGCAAGGCTGTCTTCTCTGGAGCTGGTGGTTAAATGCCTTGAAAGGCCATCAAGCATCAGCATCTCCCTAATTTTGCAAGGTCTCCCACAAGACATGCCCAAACTCTCATCACTGCTCCACCATGTGGGACTCAACTGGTGGGTTTGTTCCCAGACTCATTGCATGGGCTAAACCCAAAAGCCATGCACAAGGTTTGCTGGCTCCTGCCAGCAATGCCTTTTTTAGGAGAGCCACTCAAATAAAAGATTTAGCCAGCTTTGCTAAATGCATTGTGTTCTTGACATCAGTGATATTAGCAATTCCATGTGTTTCATTTTATCTTCTGTAGGGTGACAGAATACTGTTGTAAACTGAATTAATGCTTGGTTTTCCTTTGAAATAGTAATACCGAATAAATAATTTAGTTCATGCACAGAGAAAAATAAAAAGGTAATAGAAAGAAATTGAAGTCAACTTTAATATGCGTTACAAAAAGGGGTGCTCACTTCAGCATTATTAACTCTGAAAATATTTTGTGGACTTAATTCTAAAGAAATTAAAACTTTTGTCCACAGTAAAAATGTTGCATTAAAGATATAAAAAGTTTATGCTGTTAAAGCAATGTACCGTTTAGCCTTCAGTTACAGCATTGGGAAGACAGGAACATTGCTGTGCAGTGGACTGGAGAGAACTTGAATTAGTTCAGTCAATTAAGTCATGATTAATTTATGTTAGATCTTGTTCTCTTGAGTCTATAAAAACAAAGGCTTTAGTTAACTAGCAGTATTTGGTTTAATAAAAGTAAAGTCTTTAAAGATGACTTCAGGAGGGGAGAAAAAACATTGCTGACAAAATCAATAGACAGCAAGATTCCAGTTTCATTTGTGTCAATGCAAGTTAAAATAACTTCAGAGACTAATACAAAAGGGATGTTCCCTTCAGATGGAGAACCATATTCTCCAGATCTCAATTAGTGTTACTAATCAAGTACTGCAGCTCCACTGCTATGTGTGGCAAATCATAAATGCAGAAAACTCCCACAAGTCTGATTTTTCCACCATTTCTCAGACTTTCCTATTGGGTTGTCTGTGTCCTAATTTGGGTAGAGAAAGATGAGTTTCGGTACTAAAAACACACTATACCTCTACCAAGGCTGCAATTATCCTAATGATCCCTCTCAAATGCAGGTAAGTGTATCCTGCACATTTAATCATCCTAAAGCACAGAAAGAAGTTTTTGGGAGCTAGTTATTGTCTTGGTGATTGCTAGACCCATGCAGATGAAAATTTTATTTGATTCTCTATAAGCATGGAAAAGATATATACGTGTGTTTGTGCATATATATTTATATATCAATGAGAGTACCATTACAGATGTCAGTATATCAGGCAGGGACATGGGGATTATGCTGGAAGGGAGCATCAGATCAGATGCCAAGTCCATTCTTCACACTTAACCACCTCAGAGCTGAACCAACAGTTCTCCCCACTGTGCACAGGTCACCTCCTCGGGTACGAGGGCACCAATCACTTTCTGCAGACATGTCCAAGAGGTTGGCCACTGCCCAGTGCAACAGGCCCCATCCCAGGACTGTTTCTCAAAGGCACATCCAAAGCAGAGCACAGCACCCAGATGGGTTTGGAGAGTCATTAGAAAAGCCTGTCTTCCACTTGACAGCCAAGAGAGTTGACATTAAGATTCTGCTAACAGATTGTTCAGAAACACAGAAGTTTGATTCCAGTTGCAATAAACAGGAGTTGAACTTGCATGCATAACTAAAATCCTCCCCCATGTAGTTGGACACAGCCTTTAGGCTGGGTGTTAGACCTTCAGCAAATCCATTGCTGTTATGGGAGTAGTGCATAACCTACAGTAAAATCCTTTGTCATGAGATGTCCCATCATTAAGATGTAAATCATTAAATAACTTTGTATTTAATTGCTACCATTTTGGATCCACCTTCAAATCAGCCAGTGAGCAGCAGCACAAGATTAGATAAAACAAGCAGACTTAAATTTACACCTGTGCTCCAACAAAGAGGATTTATGGCATGACTCAGGATTTCGACTCAGGATGCTGGCTATTGTTGCACTCTTGATCAGGGTCCTGCTTTCCTCCAGAGACCAGATAAAGTATCTGCCCCCAAGAAACAGGAAGAAGAAAGAAACCTCCTCCATGATATTTACTGCACAAGTGCTTGTGCTGTTCCTTGTGAATTCCACACTTGTAGCTGGAACCGAGCCGCATCACCCTGTGTACACAAGGCTTAGAGGAAGCCATACTTCATCTTCACAACGCTCCTCCTTTCAGCTGCTGGTGTGGAAAGTTTCCTCTGAAAGTCAGTGGGCAGAAAATAATGCAGTAGCTCAAACAGTTATTTTTTCAGCAGCAAGTGTCACAATTTCCAGTGGTTCAGAAACTCAGCAACCTTTTTTTGCACAGAACATTCAAGCATGAGGCAAACTGCTCCATAGCACCGAACAGGTGCTTAAAACAGCATGAGGGCTGAAGACATGAATCAACTAGAAGTGGCAAATTCTCAGGCTGAAAGACTTCAATGTCAGAACAGCACAATAAGCTTTGGCTGGCTCACAAAGACTTGAAAGAAAACATAAGCAGGAGCTAAAACACCAGCTGCTGGAGAGAGGGAAATCAGGTTGTCAGCAGCAAAGAGATAGTGACAGAGTCAAGAAGTTTGCAAGGCCAAGTGTGCCAAGACAAGTGGGAGGCTGGGGAATAATCTGGGTGATTAGCCTCCTGTTGTGGTCTTGAGTTTTGGCTTTGGTGAGAAAAGCCCACATCCTGCTGAGCAGTGGAAGTGTCTTGCTTTGTTCCACATCTGTGTTTACCTACCCTACCTTGGGAAGTTTTCTTCCTTTTTGTAGTATCAATGAAGGTTTGGTAAATGTGCAATAGCACAACCAATTCTGCAGTCTCAGAGAGGATATCTGCTCCTCTAACTCAGATTAGCTTCATTATCATTATCCTGACAGCACCAATAGGGCTTAGTGGGACCCCCACCCAAGCACACTCTGCTTGGGGACTCAGACCTCACTGGAGCTGCCCCATAGGTGTGTCCATACTCAGTCCTTTCTCCTAGTTTATGAACTGGACTTCCCTGGAGGTTGTTGTAGCTTTTCTGCAGCCTTATCTCCCCTCCCAGCATCACATCTGATCTGTGATTTATGTAACATCACACCTCCAGTTGATTCTTCCCCAGTTTTTAACCTTATCATGGGGAAAGCAACAGCCATGCTAAAGTGCACCTCTACTACCTGCCTCATGTCTCTGCTGAGACAGGTTGGATTCTTCATGCAAAGATCCAAAATATCCTCTAGGTTCCTCTCCTCATATCAGCTCAGGCAGTGTTTGGCTATCAGAATTACAGAAGACTGAAAATGGTGTTTTTCCTGTTCAGTATCTCCAATAAAACATTTGCTAGTAGGAGGTTAATGGCAGGTCATTTCTATTCCAGCTGAATGAGGATGAAGTGAGCAATTGCCCTGGGTCTGGAGAAGAACACTGAGCTTGGGCTATTCCTTCATAGTAACTGCAGAGCCTTGTGCACCACCAGCTGCCAATGACTTCTTCTAGCCCCACAAATGCAAATGATTTTCCTTCCAGAAGCCACAGATACACCTTCCCTGCACAGCTGGACCTTCAGCAGAGATGCTCCAGGCAGCAAAGAATATGACAGAGGTGAAAAGAATATGGTGTGGTGTCAAGGCAGCTGGGCTGACCCTTCACCATGTCTGCAGAGCCCCACAGAAGAAATACTCAAATTACCTCTTCTGCAGGAGAGAAGCTTCTGCTTGAGGGTGGTTGACCACAGAGCAATAAAGAGTAATTCATACAGTTAAAATAAAGGCTCCATATGTCCAGTTAATGTGTGCCAGGCTTTAAAAACCTCAATGTTTAAATCAGTTATTCTCAAAGTATTTCATTTTTCAGAGCCAGCGGCTGGAGGACTGCTATGTATTTCAAGTTATCTGGCCATGGAGGGCATTTAGTTCTGTGTCATATTGGAGATACAGTATGAGATACCAATTATACACCCAGAGGGAGAGGAAGCAAACCAAAGAAGCTGAGTAATTTGAAATGTAATGCCAGAGAGGTGAGTTTTTGGGAAAAAAACTGAGTGTCAACTTGCATGGCCTCTTTGTGGGATTTCAGGCTACATGCCCAAGGTTGGAGTATCCAGGTTCCAGCTGAGGATGCTGAGAAACTTGCAGCATCCCCAGCCAGCAGTATTTCTTTATAAATGACATTGGGCATTTTTTTTTTTTCCCCCTATAGGTATTTATGCATTTATGTTTGCCAGCGTAGAAGACCCCAGAAATGGGCAACAAACCTGCATTGAACATGTACTGCCATGGCACACTGCCTCTCACACCTGCCTCTGCTTGCACAGCTGAGTCATCAGGGTAAACACAATCAGGTTCCCTCCTGTTCACCCACATTAACAGTTTATTTGTTACCAAACATGCTTACACTCCGTGAACTAAAATCAATACTTCCCACCTGTGCCTACACAACAGACTGGTTTTGTGAATAACTAAAGAAATTCAGTGTAAACAAATTAAAATATTAAATAAAGTAGTGCTGGCTTCCCAAGTATAGCATAAATCATCTTTAGCTGTTTATACACTAGGCCTTACACAAGGACTTACAAGCCAATATCATCAGTTAGCAACTGTCTCCCTTCTCACTCATTCCTCATTACAAAAGAAGCTCCTTTCCAAAGAGCTGCGTCTGAATCACAGTACTAAGCTGTTTTCTGGCATGTTTGAGCTCTTCTACACTGCCCTCTATTTGAGTGCTTCTTAATGCCCCAGGGAGTCTGAACCAAGGCTGCTTTCATGTCTGTGAAACTCAGATGTGTGCTTTCAGAGTTGGTTAAAAATATTCCTTTATCTTCTTAGGGCACCATTGCTCTTCCTGCTTATGGTAGAAAATGCTTTGCACCCCTGAAGAACTGGGCTAGGAGGAGAATAAGCCAGGTGCTGTATAAAACACAGCAAAAAGTTTGTGTTTTCTCCAAACACCAGGATAAAGCAAGGTGGACACAGAAAAAGGGTTTCACCCTCTTGTTACAGGGCTTCTCCTTTTTCATGGTGGTACCTCCCCTCTACCCAAAACACACAAAGCCAGAACAGCACTACCAAAAACCAATGAGATTTAAAGGGCAGCACCTGGGGGAAGGAGTTCTTATTAAGCAGTAATGCACACAGTTAAACCCAAAACATAACATTGGCCTTTAGGGCTTGCAAAGACATTGGTTCCTCCACAACAAAAAAAAAGAACCCCTAAAACTAAATCACAAAGCTCACCATGCCCCACTACGGGGTAGCAGAGATGGGGGAACAGGCTGGGTGTAAAAGAGACTTGCTCTTCCACCACAGCAAAGCATCATTCATCTCCACTACATAAGGACTGCTGGTGGCCGCTCATGTACAAAGCTTAGTGTGGAAGCAACAAACAAAAGTCTGATACCTTCAATGGGAAAACAAATCCTCAGGAACACCCTGACTTGCTGTTTTAACTAACTTCTCAGGTTTGTTAGAACAAAATGAGGGATACAACTGAACACAGGTGATAAATCACAGCTCTATCAAACTTCCCAGATCTTAAAGAGCAATGTAGGAGCACCAGCAGTAGAAACCTTGCTGCTTCTTAGCCAGGAGCTTTAGCAATAAGGTACTGGGGAAGTTTATTGCAAAGACTTTGATGTTTATAAGATTTTTTTCATAGCAAGACTGTTATACACTAGCACCCAGGTCTGAAGTAGGCTTTTCTCCTCTCTTATCTCTAGTCTCTGCCTCTCTGTCAAAACTTCAGCATAGAATAAAAAATTCTAGTGGTTTTGAAACAAAATGGCTTGCAGATACATGTGGCCCAGTGTCACCAGTGCAGTAATTAAGTACTTAAAATAGTTCACGGTCCCTCTGTTCACCCAATCCTATCCTCTGTCAGCACAGCTGATGGGGTTATACATCACAGGAACAGACATTCTGGATCAGACCCAAGACTGAAGGCATCTAATGCAAGCTCCTGTCCCTGAAAAGAGTGTTAGGTAATGACTGGATGAAGTAGAGCATGTAGAGAGTGTCCCTCCTTCTGGCCATCTCCTCCCATAATATTCAATCAATAGCCCTAAGAAAACATCTGTGAGGTCCACAATAGTTCCTCTCTACATGTATATTTTAACTTCATCTGTCTACAAAGAAACTTATAGAGGAATCTGATTATCCCCCAACATCATCCTTCACCAAGCGCCTACTCAGATTGTTTTCACACCAGCCTTCTCTCCTGGCCTCTTGTCTTGCTGCTTGGCTCAGTCCCACCAGCATATTCCTCCGACAAGGGAGGTCTGCTTGCTTCTAACACCATGTCGTGGTTTCAGGCGTTAATCAATCTGCTTGCCCACTCACTCCTCCCCACTACGGGGGGGGGGGGGGGGGGGGGGGCGTGGG
>JASSUY010035701.1:0-42399 GCA_032466535.1 Forpus xanthops
GTTGTGGGGGGCAATGAGAGGCTGTGGGGGTGCTGGGGGACAATGGGGGGCTGTGGGGCAATGGGGAGTTGTGGGGGGCAATGAGAGGCTGTGGGGGTGCTGGGGGACAATGGGGGGCTGTGTGGGCAATGGGGGCTATGGGTGTCTCCGACGCCCTGGGGCGCTGGGTGGTGCAGGGGGGCCCTGGGGCCCTATGGGGCTGGGGGCCTGGTGCTGGGGCTCAGCCGATGGGCTCCTCTTCCCAGGTGGAGGAAGGGATGGCGCTGTAGGGATCCCCCACGAGCCGAGCGCACCGCAGTGCCATGGCCGCGAGGAAGAGGAAGGTGAGCACTGTGAAGGCCACGGCGAAGCCCTGGTCCACATCCATGGCAGGAGCCGCAGGGGGGCTCTCCATGGCCATCAAGGGAGCATCCCTATGGGGCAGAGAAGGGGGGGCTTCAAGACCTTGTTGAGGCGTGGGGCACCCGATGTCTTCCCCCCTTATCCCAGGCACCCACATCCTCCTTCCCTTCCCTTCTTCCTCATTTCCCAAGGAAAAGCAGTTCAGAGCATCCCGGTTGAGTTGGTTTTTTCCCCCAGGACCCCATGCTCCGCACTGATGTGAGGAGTGCATCAGGACTTAGCTGAGCACAGCGATAGACACAAGGGTTAGAAGCAAGACAGCCCGGTGGAAAAGCAGGGATTCCTCATGGATGAAGAGATGGACAATGAGGCTTAGCCAAGGTTGGTGGCACCATCAAGTCCCACAGCACCAAAACACTGCCGATTCCCAGCCCCATTCCATATGCTCCTTACCTCCCTATGGACAGACGGATGCTGTGCCCCACTCCTGCCCTCCCGCTGCCCAGGACCTCATGAATACTGCAGGACTGTGGTGGCATCACCTTTCAGGAGGAACCTGAGGGATTGAATTCCCTCCGAGTGTCCTCTGCCCGGAGGGTGAAGGCTCCAGGGTCCGTTCATGGTAGGGATTGGGAGCATGGAGGTGGATTTAGCCCTAATATCCAATGGGAGCCAGGTCCTTCCCAGCCTGACACACAGCTTAGAGCTGCTCCTTGGCTCATTCCAGACTAAAGCAGGGAAACCCTTTGGGCTCGGGATGGAGCCTCCTCTTCAGGTGGCTGCACATGAGGGCTTTTCCCATGATTTTGAGGGAAAGGCGGTGTTTGAGGTGCTGCTGATGCCCCATGGGGTAACTGGGATGCTGTGATCAGGAATGCCCTATCCTGACGTGTGCTGGTGTCCTCAGGGGCCCAGCTCGGTCCCCAAGGGGTGACCCCCAAGCAGCTCTAATGAGTGCTTTATTGGTGAACCCCCAAAGGTTTGGCCCAGTCCTGATCCCAACCCCATTCCCAGTCTGAATCCCCACTCCCAATCCCCATGCCTGCCTAATCCCTGTAACAGTCTTAGCCCTAATTCCAGCCCCAAACCCAATCCAAATTCCCAATCCCCATAACAACCCAAACCCAGTTTGAATTCCCATTCCCAATCCAAACCCACTCAGAAGCCCCATTCCCAACCCAAACCCACTCAGAAGTCCCAATCCAAACCCATTCTGAATTCCCATTCCCAACCCAAACCCACTCAGAAGTCCCAATCCCAACCCAAACCCAACCCAAACCCATTCTGAATTCCCATTCCCAACCCGAACCCAATCAGAATCTCCAATCCCCTTCCAAATCCCATCTGAATTTCCAATCCCAACCCCAATCTGAACTCCCACCCCAAACCCAATCAGAATTCCCAATCCCAACCCGAACCCAATCAAAATTCCCATTCCCAACCCAAACCCACTCAGAAGTCCCAATCCAAACCCATTCTGAATTCCCATTCCCAACCCAAACCCACTCAGAATCCTGAATCCCCCTCCAAATCCTATCTGAATACCTATTCCCAACCCCAATCTGAACTCCCACCCCAAACCCAATCATAATTCCCATTCCCAACCCAAACCCACTCAGAATTCCCAATCCCACCCTAAATCCAATCAGAATTCCCAATCCCAACCCGAACCCAATCGGAATTCCTATTCCCAACCCAAACCCATTCTGAATTCCCATTCTCAACTCAAACCCAATCAGAATCCCGAATCCCCTTCCAAATCCTATCTGAATTCCTATTCCCAACCCCAATCTGAACTCCCACCCCAAACCCAATCAGAATTCCCATTCCCAACCCAAACCCATTCTGAATTGCCATTCCCAACCCAAACCCATTCTGAATTGCCATTCCCAAACCCCGTCTGAATTCCTATTCCCAATCAGAATTCCCATTCCAAGCCCAGCCAACATTCCTGCCCTCCGACATAAAAGACCCCAAAAACCCGCGCCCCGCCCCTGACCACGCCCCCATTCAGACCACGCCCCCTCTGCGGTAGGGGCGGGGCTTACCCTCTTTCCCTCTTCCTAACTGGCTGCGCGGTTGGGCGCGCTCGCCCCGTCCCCCCTCCTGAACCAATCAGAGCGCAGCTCTTGGCCACCGCCCCGCCCCTCCCTGCGCGCAGGTCGGGCTGCGCGGCAGCGCGGAGGGTTTTCCTGTGCCGCCATCTTGGCGGCGGCGGTGAGGAGGCAGGCGGGGGGCGGCCGCAGTGCGCAGCGGCAATGGCAGCCACCGCCGCCAACCCGGGTGAGCCACGGCGGGGCCGAGCACGGAGCGGCTGAGGGAGGCGATGCCGTTAACGGGAGCTGGTGCGGGAGGGCCGGGCTATGGCGGTGTCACTGGGGCTGGAGGCTGCGGAGGAGCCCAGCGTGTTGTGTGGGGTTGGAGGGGCTAGGCCCCCTGAGGTGAAATGTGGGTTGTAAGTGTTAGGGGCCCGGGTTTGTGGTTGTCAGGGCAGGTCCTTGTCCAGGACCCTCAGTGGGTGTCCGGCTGGTTGGGGAAGGCGCTCGTCTGAGCTTCAGTTGTGTGCCCAGTGCTGGGGTCTGGGTCCCATCAGGGCCCTCCAGCAGGGAGCAAGCCCTGGTGGTGCTCCCTGGCACTTAATGGCCTTCAAGCTTTGGGTTTAAACCCTTATGTTGCTGTTTCATAGAGGGTTTCTTCATTAGCAACAGACAAACTGTTCTGGGAGGTTTCTGTCCAAGTCTCCACCTCTTTTTGGAGGTGGTGTGTAACCAGGCTGTGAGTGCCTGGAGCAGAGCAGAGCCTGCCTTTAACATCTCCTCCCTCTCGTTGATAACCAGGGGGTGATCCCTGCTTGGATGGAGCTGGAAATCCCTCATAATAACATCACAACTATGGGGTTTCATCAGTTTGGGGCATGGACGAGGCCTGGGGAGCTGCAATGGGTTGTCATGGTTGTGACTGAGATAAGGACTTGAGCTTCTGTGTTCCTGGGCTTTGCTGTTTCTTTGGCTTGTGGTTTCTGTCGGTTCTTGCTTGTGTTTTGCGGCTGGTGAGGTCTTGGCTCGTGGGACGTGGTCAGGTTTAGCGGGGGTTGTTCAGATACCTTCTGAAGGAGGCTTTTCCCTACATTCTGTCTATACAGGAAGCTTTGGGGGGCTTTAAACATAGAGGAAACATTTTGGATCATTTGTGATGGTTCTGAGGTGCAGGAGCTGAAAGGACAAGGTTGTGCTTGCACAGTCTTCCAGTGCCTAAAGGGGCTGCAGGGAACCTGGAGAGGGGCTTTGGATGAGGGATGGAGGGGGACAGGACAAGGGAATGGCTTTAACCTGCTGGAGGGGAGACTGCAATGAGCTCTTAGGCAGAAGCTCTTCCCTGTGAGGGTGCTGAGCACTGGCACAGGATGCCCAGAGAAGCTGTGGCTGCCCCATCCCTGGCAGCGATGGAGCACCCTGCTCCAGTGGAAGGGGTCCCTGCCCATGGCTTGAGATGAGTTTTAAGCTCCCTTCCAACCCAAACTGTTCCACGATGTGAAACTCTTCAGCAGTTGGAAGTGGTGAGTTAGGAAAAACTAAAACCAACCCCAAAATTCCTGGTTCAGCTCAGTAAAAAGAATTCTGAAATGGAAACGAAGCTGCGATCCCATCCTGTGGCGAAGCACACTTCTGGCTCCCAACGCTATCCTGTGAAACAGGGAGGTTACTCCAAGTAGTAAAGCCCTCCCCGTGTGTGTTAGTGGTGGGGCTGGGATGAGAATGGAAAATGTCTGTTAGGAGCCAGCTGCGGAGGAGCCCTGTGGATGGGAAGGGAAGAGGCTCCTGGCTTTCAGCTGTTAGTGCCTTGCAGTGTTTGTGTTTGGAGCTGTGTGAGCCTCTGCAGAGGAGGAAGGGTTTAAAGAAGGAAAAGAGAAAGAACTTTTCCACATCTGGGTTTAATACTGAGAGCTCTGGGCAGACTGACCAGTATTGCCTTGGCCCTTTCCAACAGGGTGGAGGGGGAAATACAGGCATTATGTACACTGAGATTAGAAGTGAAACACATCACTTGTGGCAGTCCTGCTCTACAAGGTGGCTTCTCTTCTTGATGCTGAAAACCTCAACAGGGGACCCTGTGATGTCCCTGCATACCCTGGTACCCCCCAGACCACCTCCTCACAGTTGGAACAGGCTGTGCCGAGAGGTGGAACAGGAAGAAGCTGGAGCCTCTTTGTGTCTTCAGGCTTCTTGTAAGTGTTGTAAGTGCAGCTTGTGTGGTGCCCCCCTGGGGTCCACAGGGACCAGGTAACTCCTCTCTTTGCAGAGTGACTGATGGAGAAGGAAAGCTGCAAACCCCTTCTGCTCCCTCTTGTTGAGGCGAGAGGAGCCCCTGCATAGCTCAGTGCCTGAGGTAACTGCAGAGTGTAACTGCCACTGAGAGCTTCACTTGAGCCAATTTAAGTGAGTTCCATCTTGTTCAAATCTCCTGATGAGGAGGGAAGAGCAAACAGCGTCCACTACATGGGGGGGAGCAGGAGGAGGGATTAAAGAAGCAAAAGGCCTTGGTTTGCTTGCCTTTCTGTCCTGGTTGTAATGTTAACTTGGGTTGTTGGATCACTTAGTGCTGGTTGAAGGGCCTTCAACCACTTCCCTTCATGGAAACCTGATTTCTCACCCTTGGAAGTGGAAGATCCAGGCTTTTCTTGTCAATTTCTATAATGCTTCTTGGAGAAGGCTTCCGTGGGGCTGGAAGTGCTGAGCTGGCCCAACCTAAAACCTTCCCTACTCACAGAGTAAGTCTCTTGAATATACCTGTTGTAAGTCACCCTTCACACGAAGCCTTGGGCTGCTGTTCCATGCCCCAGACCTGCTCTAAACTCCTTTGGCTTCTTGAGGAGCTCACTAATGGTTAAGTTTAAGCTCAGCCTTGTGCTTGGCTGTTCCTGAGCCTCGGAACAACCATCTGCTCCCAGTCCCTGCGGCTGGAGCCACCAGTGGGACAATAAAAAGTGGGAGCAGGGAAGAGCTCCCAGGCCCAGCTCGTAAATCACAGCCTGCAAGATTCCCTGTGCCTTTACTTCTGCAGCTTTGTCACTGTTGAGATGCCAGGAGTTGCAACAGAGCCTTTTCCCAGGGGAGAAGGGCTGGAAGTCTGCCTCTCCAAATGGCATTCCCGGAGTGAGCTCCCAGCGTGTTCTATTCTGGGGGAAGCTCTTGGCTGAATTGTGGTTGTGCTCCATGGATTTCTAGTCGAGTTACAAAGGAGGAGCTGGAATTGCTCTCTGCTGCCTCTGCTTATCTCTTCTGGCCTCAATTACATTTACCATATGTTAGAGGCAGGCAGGGATTGAGTCGGGAAAGGGCTAGAACAGAGAGCGGAATCCTGCCTGTTGCAGCAGCAGGGACTCCATGAAACCCACCCTGCCATTGAGAAGAATCAACTGGGACCTTGTGGAGCTTGAGACACCCTCAGCACCAGCTGCTTGGTGCGTGCAGAGCCCTGGTTTTGGGGTGAGGAGGTGGTAGAGAGGCTGTTGGCTCATGTGGAAGCCCCATAACCATCTGTATGCTCTCCCTCAGTGTGCAGAGCAGAACGCTATCAGTTTACAAGGCCAAATCTGAAGATGTTTGATGTTCTTCCACTTGGGAAAGAGTACTTTGTGCCATCAGAGGGAAGTGCTTCTGTGTAGGAAGCTGAGGCGGGGGAGGTAAAGCAGCTTTGGTGGGAGGTGCCAGGCCATGCACTGGGCTCCTTGGGAATATCAAAGGCTCAGATGAGGCCTTTACAAACAGAGACCCCCAATTCCCCCTGAACCCCACTGAGAAGCTGCTCTGCAGAGGAATAGCTCCGTGTCACTTCCTTCCGTGTCCCAAAAGAGGAAATTCCTCTCTCCTTAATAAAAGGATCATCTGTCCTGCTGCAGAGACCTTGGTTCTGGCCAGCCCCTGCTTAAATACCTGTTGGAAGGCTCTAGCAAAGGGGTCGAAGCCTCTTGTCCTGCTGAACAAAGCCCTTTGCTATCAGCCCTTTCCATACTTCTGGAAGGGCACCTCTGTGCCCTTCCAGTGTCCCACCTCCCTCATAGAGAAGAGCTTGTACCTAAGAGCTCATCTCAGTCTCACCTCTGGCAGGTTCCTCTGGCCATTCCCCTTGGCCTGCCCCACTTTTCCAAGGTTTTCCTGGTGCCTTCCAGCATCTTGGTTAATTCTTTGTCTCAGATTGGGAAAAGAGCCCTCTTGGAGACGGCAGCATTGATGTGCTTAGGCCAACTCCCACTCTTCCCCTCCCCTTGTGCAGGCTCAGGCTGCTGGCACATGGCTTCAGCCCCTCCCCATGACCACACCAGCTCCTCCTCTGTGTAAGGAGACCACAGCTTTTGGGTTGGAGCTTATGGAAACAGTGTGTGCTCAGAGCCTTGAAGACGGGGAGATGAAAGCCTTGGAAATGCTCCTCACACAGAATTGAGTGCTGTTAATGGAGCTCTATGTGCAGAACACTCCCCCCCTGACCTGGGGGAGGGGGTTGATGTCATCCTCCGTTTCTTGATGGCTTTTTCCACTCTCCTCTTTAGAAATGGCATCAGATGTTGCCTCGCTGGGTGCAGGTGTCAGCGCTGGGAGCACTGGAGGAGCCCAGGCTGAAGGAGCCATCGTGCAGAGAGCCCCCAAGAGGAGGCCTGGGTGAGCATGGCCTGGGGCTGGGGGGGCGGTATCACTGGGGGGGGAGGTTTGTGTCTGTGGGGGTGTATTTCTGAGGAAACATTGCTCTCTGCATGGGGAAACTCATCTACTTCCAAGTCCAGAGGTTTCCTGGTTCCTGCAGGTGAGTTGCATCCAGTCCCTTTGCATCCTAGTTGTGCCCATGAAAAGAGGGGGTTAAAGAGCTGAGTTGTATGAGGAGAAGAGGGTTCCTTACCAAACAGAGTGAAGCAGGAGTCACTGAAGCAGTGAGACCAGTTACTGCAAGAGAGGTAGAGGAACAGAGAATGGGAATGTTGGAGCCTTACTCTCTGGGAGAGGAGGATGGGGAAGCTGCCATGTGCTGGTAGGCAAATGGCTTTGCAAATGAAAGGGATCTCGAGTAGCTGCTCTGAAATTCCTGTCACAAGAAAGTTCCTCTTTCATTTTAAGGCTACTCCAAAGCTGTCCGTGCTCCCCCTCAGTCACTCACCCCTTGTCCTTCAGCCCCTGATGCTCCCATTGCTTGTTCCCCACACTCCATTGACAGTGCTGCCCCCATACGTTGCTCTTCCGTCCTGTTCCTCTGTCCTCCCACAGCCACTTGTCAGGAATGGGGGGGTGCCCCTGTTTGACCAAACACTGTGACGTGTCTGCACTCACCAGGTCACCAGCATAAACTTTAGACTCTTCAAGTGTTTTGCCCTCCTGATGGTTTGGTTTCTAATGCAGCTGATGCAGTCTGGGGATGCTCCATCTGATGGCTGCCTCCAGCAGTGAGGATTGGTTGGAACAGCCTTGTGGGCTTCAGGTCACTGCTGAGAGATTCAGAGCTTTAGGGGCAGGAGGTGATGCAGTGGGTGCTTCAAGCGGGCTTTCCTCTCAATTCACCCATGCTCTTGTTCTGTTTCTGATGGACAAAGGAAGCTCTCTTCTGACCTCTGTGGGTTGCTCCAAGTCAGCCTATGGGTTTACTTAAATCTTCCTTTCCAGAACCAGCTGCATCCCTGTAGGGACAGAGAGAAAAACAACCTGTAAAGGAGGAACCACTTGGTTAATAGCAATCCTTTTACTTCTCTTTTTCAGGCTGGATATTGATGATGATGGAGAAGGGTACAGTAAATTCCTCAGGTGAGGAGAACATTCCTGCTGTTTGTGCATCCCTTTCTGGAGCAGGAGCTTGGTGTTCATGTGGCTTTTCCTCCCAGCAGCACACAGGGAATGAGGGGAGGCTGAAGAAGGCTCCACTTCCTTAAACTCTTCCCTTTTTCCTCCATCCTTGCAGCTGATGCCAAAGCAAAGCTGCTGTGCACATGGGGCTGAGTGCAGGGAGGGGATCCCAGCACTCCTTTGGGAGGCAGTCTCCATCTGGAGCCTCCCTGGTAGCTCCCGCAGCAAGAAGAGGCTTCTGAAGGAGCAGGCCCTGGGTTGAGATGGTGGTGTAGAGCTCCAGGATGTTGCTGTGTTCAGTACCAGCAGCTCAGAAGATTAAATCCTTTCCATGAGTGCTTCCTTCTGGCAGGGCACTGGTTGTCCCAGCGCTGCACTGTGGAGCACTGCTGCTGCCCCCTGATGGGAGAACCAAAAGTCTCCTGCCCAGCAGCTTATTGGGACACCAGGGAGCTGCTGAGCTCTTGTTGGTGCCTCAGACCTGTGTACCATCATTCTCGTGTGGTGGAAGGATGCTTCAGTTCCAGAGCCAGACTGTCAGGGCAGCAAGTGGCTCCTCTCATGATCCATATGAAGCACGGAAGAGTTGGAAGATCTCATTTCTGTATTTGTAGTCTCACTTACATGGCTTAGGACAGCTCCAGTGATAGTGGGAGCCCATCCATATGTCACAATCTCTTAAAGGTGACTGCAGGGTGGCTTTGAGGTGACACTAGCCCAGTAGAATCTGCCTACCAAGACTTTGGGCTTGGCTTGTGCTAGAGTGTAATTGAGCCTATTTCTTTCTGTGAACCTGTTCCTGAGTGTTGATGCCAGTGTCCTTGATGGGGATGTGATGTGGAAAACTTCATCAAGGGAATAAAATAGTTAAAGTGTGGTCTTTTAGGTAGATAAATGAAGGATTCTGGGCTGCCCACATGCAGTGGAGTTTGCCTTTTGGGTACCAACCTTTCTTGGGGTGATGTTTTAAGCCTTGTTCTTCTCTCAGTGGTTTTGGAAGTGTCACTCCTGTAAGAACTCTTCTTCCTCTCCCCCTTTCAGATGTGATGATGACCCGATGCCAAATGATAAAGAGAGATTTGCCAGGTAAGAGCCTGCTGGGATGCAGTTGTGAAGCACCTCAATGTGGGAGAGATCCTGCAGCACTCTTCTCATCAGCAGTTAGGTTTCCTCCCTTGGAAGGAAGGTGCTCCAAAATTATCACATCCTTTCCTTGATGGTTTGGGGGCCAGCTCATTGAGTGGGATGAAATGACATTCCTCTTTTCCAGCATTTCTTTCAGCTCTCGCCTTGGACTCTCCTTTTCTCCTGCTCAAGGAACTTGCTGAGGTTCAGTTTCTTGCTCTTACCCAAACAGGGTTTCCTGGCACTTGCTATGGGTTGTGTTTGTGGGAGTTCCTGGAGCTCAGAGGGTGCAGTAACATCACAGGCAATGTTTCAACTCTCAGTATCCACTTGTTGATGTTTTAAAGTCCCCCCAGCGCTGGCACTGCCCTCATGGTGGTTTTCCAGCTTTCTGGAGCCTCTGGAACTCAAATTTAATCATTTCACAGCTTTATTTTGTGTTGATGTGGAATGTGTGAGGTTCTTGGTGTGTATCTGAGCTCTGTAAATGCCAGAATATCCCCTCAGTGTGAAACCCCCTTGTGCTGTGTCTTACCAAGAGATACAGATGAGCAAATGCAGAGTGATACAGGCCAAGACACTGCTTAAGGCGAGCAGGGGGGCTTTCCATATAGGGAGGCCAGAAAAGGGCAGAATTGAGGATTCCAGGTTGCTGTTACCTGCCAAAGGGCTGGCAGGGACTTAGCTGGGAACCAGAGGGACAGCATCCCCTGTGCCCTGTGATCCCCCTGGTTAACATACATGTAGGTGAGGGAGGAGTGGGTAAAGGACAAACCAACTCAGTTCTGGGCCTGGAGTACCAGTGCCAGCAGTGCCTGTGTGCTAGAATGTGGGCATTGTCCTGGCACTTACTGCCTTGAGCAACAAGGATGGTGGCAGGAGGTGGGAGCAGCCAGCGGTGTGAGTGTGACACCCCAGGAGCAGCCACAGGCTCCCCTCTGCCCCTGGGCTGCCCATGGCTCTCCATCCTGCTCCTCACATGTCAGGCAGACCCCCTTTTCCAGTGCATCCTTCCTAGCTCTCCTTTTCCAGTGCATCCTTCCCAGCTCTCCTTTTCCAGTGCATCCTTCCCAGCTCTCCTTTTCCAGTGCATCCTTCCCAGCCTCCTTTTCCAGTGCATCCTTCCCAGCTCTCCTTTTCCAGCGCGCTCTTCCCAGCCTCCTTTTCCAGCTCTCCTTTTCCAGCGTTCTCTTCCCAGCTGTCCTTTTCCAGTGCAATCTTCCCAGCCTCCTTTTCCAGCTCTCCTTTTCCAGCGTTCTCCTCCCAGCTGTCCTTTTCCAGTGCCCTCTTCCTAGCCTCCTTTTCCAGTACATCCTTCCCTCCTCAAATGGTTTGAGGCAAAAAGGAGCATGGAGGCAAATACAACTCCTTTGTTATTGCACTAAATCCAGTTGGGAATGGAAGGGGAACACAACCACCTCCTGTACTCCATGAACCCAGTGAGGATTTAGATGCTGGGCTTCTACCTCACTGCACGCATGTGGTGCCTTCTCCTTTCCTGGCGGTAGCTTTTGTTGGATAGTTTTCCAACTTCAAGGAGGAAAACTCCCCCTCAGCCTCTATAAACCAAAGTTTGCACATTCCTCTTCCCTGGAAGCTGGGAGTGCAGCTGGTGGGAGTATGTGTATGCCTCTGGAGGTGATGTGCCCAACCTCAGTGTGCTCCTGTGGGCTCCTCACGGGTGTTTCTACAACAGCATTGCAGGAGTGGGTGGTGGTGGCTGTGACCATGCCCCTCTTTGGGGGTTTGGGGTTGGGTTTCTGGCATTTGCTGTTCTGGTTTGTGCCTCCTATCAAAGCAACTCTTGGGTTCTGTTCTGATTACCTGAAAAGAGCAGTCTGTGGCTGGGACCCTCCTTCCCAGTTCTGTATTTAACCTTCTAATCCTACACAGAGTAACTGTCACCTCAGTGCAACCCAGAGCTGCCTTTTGCCTGTCTGATAGCCTTGGTAAGCTGAAGAACTCCAGCCCTCCAGAGGTGGCAGTGTCCTGTGTAATGCTGCAAACTACTGAGTGCTGGGGTTTCTGGAGCTGCTCCTGTGCCAGGCAGCTGTGGCCAGAGGCCGGTTTCCTCCTGCATCTTCCCATTTCCCAGTTCTTTTTCCATTTTAGCTTAGCTCACTGATTTTATTTTTAGGTCTGATGATGAGCAGAGCTCAGCGGATAAGGAGAGACTTGCCAGGTAGGAGAATGAAGATTTCCAGCATGGACAAGCAGAGTATTTCCTTTCCTCAATGTTTTCCCAGGCATCCCTTCTGTTGTTCCCCTCCTTCCCTTCCTTCCCTCCCTCCTCTTCTGCAGTAGAGGACTTAAAGCTGAACAGACTCCTGGAAGTGGCTGTGTGATTGGAATGAGGTGGGGAAAGGCATTTAACCCCCTTGTGGGAATGTCTCTGGGGAATACGTAGTGGGATTTGTTTGCCAAGGACCTCAGGGCACAGTGGTTTGGCCACAGCTTTCACTGAGTGCTGTAGCTTTGCTAACCTGTGCTGAGCACAGTTCCTCCTGTGCTGGCTCCAGGTGCCAGAGGGGCTCTTCTTGCCTGAGTAAGGTTTATTGCAGGAATGCTGCTATTCCAATGAAACAGATATGGAAAAGCACCAGTTCAGTTTGTTCCATCCCAGGTGAGGTGCTGGCTGGTGTGGGACAGCCTCAGGCTTCCTGAAGACAGTATTTCCTCCGGGTTCCTCTTTGTAACTCAGGAGGGGCTGTAGCTGGAGTGACCAATGCAGTCACCTTGGTCCCATTACCACACGTGGGCCTGGTTGGGATGGGTGTTGGGGAACTGCATCCCTCCAGCAACAAAACACCAGCTCCAAATGCACCCAAAGCCAAAACTGCTCAAGTCAGCACTTAAGGGCTCTGCTGCTGTTTGCTGCAGAGCTGAGGGTGGAGGTCTCTGAAGGGTAGCTCCTTTTGTGCCTCCCCACCTTCTCTATGGCTTCTTAGGGCTGTTCCACCCCAGACTTGTTCTGAAGGGCTAAAGAGACTGTCTTAGGTGCTGAGAATGCCCCTGTTCTGCACAGTTTTTGCCTGTGGCTGGTTTTAAACCAAACCAGAATCCTCCCACTGGAGGATGGCATAGGTTAAATGCTGGAGGAGATGAGGAAACCCGAGAGAGGACCTATGGACACAGCAAGCAGCAGTGCTTTGGGGTTTCTCCTTTCCCACAAGCTGTGTTGTCACTGGCATGTGAGAGCCTGTAGCAGAGACTCTTTGGCAATGGGGCAAGTCAAAGGCCTGGGGTTTCCCAGTAGTTCTTGTAGTGATGGTGATGGCTTCATTTCCCGCTTGGAGAAGCTGCACTAAAGGTGAGTGTGGTCATTGAAGCGCTTCTTTTTGCTGAGTAGCAGTTTCCTCCAGCGAGGAGTAGGTCACTGAATGCTGGCACCCACCTGGTAGTAGCTGCTCACTTTGTGGTTATCCTCTTGAATTCACTTGCTTGGCTGTGTTCCTTCCGACACTTCCACCTCATTTCAGTTCCCACCATGTGCTTCCTTGCATCTGATGCATCCTTCTGCATTGGAAAGACCCACCTTAGCGACACAGTTAAATCACATCCACTGGGGAGAAATGAAGGAAGACTAAACAGATCTCATCTCAGGGGGTTGATGGGAGCTGTGCCCTGTGAGTAGAGACGTGAAGAACCTACTTAAGGGCTGCTAGGGCAGCATTGGTCATGGGGCCTCTTTAGAGGTCTGGGTCAGTGGTCTGCCCACATTGGCCTTGGTCTGTGTAGAAGTGAGGTGTGTATCTGCTCTAAAGCTTTCCCTCCTGGCCATGAGTGTAGAAGACTTGATGTAACTGAGAAGTAGCTTCATAAGAGCACTGCAAGGGGAGACTCCTCTGGTGTAACTTAGGTGCCCACGTCTTAGCTGCAGCCCTGGCCTCCTGGTATGGTTAGTAGAGACATGGGTGCCTGAAGGGGGCTGATGGAGGGGATTGGCTTCAGTGTCCCTGGCCAAGCAGTGAGTGGGATGAGTCTCCCAGTGCTGTTCAAAGCAGTAGCGAGGTGAAGCCACTTGAAGAGCAGAGACTCAAAGGAGCCCTTCACTTACCACAGCATGATGGAGTCTATGGGGAAGCTTGCTGCTTGGCTACACCAGCTCAGCCTCGCTCGAGGCCTTTGCCAGGGAGTGAGGTGGTTCCAGTGAGGCTCTTGCTGCAGTACAGCCCCAGGGTAGAGACTTGTCCTTGCACTCGTTCCTCTGTGCACACCCAGCATGTGAGGCGCTTGCGGCCCCTCTAACTCCTGATGCATCTCTTGTTCTCTGTGCTCTTGACGTGGGGGCATGGCTGAGGCCTGTGGCCTTTTGGTGATTCTTCCTCTTCCTCCTCCCTGGCCTCTTGCAGGGAGAACCACAGCGAGATCGAGCGTAGGAGGAGGAACAAGATGACTGCCTACATCACCGAGCTCTCAGACATGGTGCCCACGTGCAGCGCCTTGGCACGCAAGCCGGACAAGCTGACCATCCTGCGGATGGCTGTGTCCCACATGAAGTCCCTGCGGGGCACAGGCAACACCTCCACTGATGGCACCTACAAACCCTCCTTTCTCACTGACCAGGTCTTGGCTTGATGCTGCTTTGTGGAGAATCAGAGAATGGGTTGAGTTGGAAAGGACTTTAAGATCATCCAGTCCCAACCCCCTGGCACAGGCCACCTTCCACTAGAGCAGCTTGTGCCAAGCCCCAACCAACCTGGCCTTGAGCAATGCCAGGGATGGGGTGATTACCACTTCAGGCAACTGTGCCAGTGCCTCGCCATCCTCACAGGGAAGAACTTCTTCCTTATCTCCAGCCTGAACTTCCCCTGTTTCAGTTTGAACCTGTTCCTCCTTATCACTCCAGTCCCTGATGAAGGTCCCTCTCCAGCATCCCTGTAGGCCCCTTCAGACACTGGAAGCTGCTCTGAGGTCTCCACACAGTTTCTGTGCTCCAGCCTGGTTCCTATGGGAGCTGCTCCTGCCCCTGCTCATCATCATGGCCTCCTCTGCACTTGCTCCAACAGCTCCATGTCCCTTTTATGTTGGGGACCTTGGAACTGCCCACAGTGCTGCAAGCAGAGGGGCAACATCCCCTGCAGTGAAGGGGGATAAGTCTGTGGGTGGGGGGCAGAAGTACCCAGGTTGGGGTTAGAGGGTGTCAGCTGCTTGGCTCTGGAGTGAAGCACGTGTTTCTGTTGGTGAATGCAGGAGCTCAAACACCTCATCCTCGAGGCTGCCGATGGCTTCCTGTTCATCGTGTCCTGTGAGACAGGGCGGGTGGTTTATGTCTCTGACTCCGTGACTCCCGTCCTGAACCAGCCCCAGTCGGAGTGGTTTGGCAGCACCCTCTACGACCAAGTGCATCCAGATGACGTGGGCAAGCTGAGGGAGCAGCTCTCCACGTCAGAGAATGCCCTGACAGGTAACATAGCCTGGGCTGGGATTGCCAGGGGTGGGTGTGTGGAAGCCTGCAGAGGGCTTGGATTAAAACCTTCCCTTTGTAGAAGGAACCAAACCCTGGTGCCTTTCTAACAAGGATCCTGCAGCCCCCCCTGAGAGTGCATCTAAAGGTACCACTGGTGACACTTGTGTCTTGCTAGTCCTCAGTATGTTGCCTGGTGCCTGTGCTGCTGAAGGCTTCGTGCTGCAGCAGCATTTTGCTTTCTCTTCTTTCCTCAGGTCGCATCCTGGATTTGAAGACGGGGACTGTCAAGAAGGAAGGGCAGCAATCCATGAGGATGTGCATGGGCTCACGAAGATCCTTCATCTGCAGAATGAGGTAAGGAAGAGATGCCCTGATCTCATTGGAGCCTGAAGCTGAGCTTGCTCCCTGGCACCTTCGTGCTCTGATTTCAGCTCATTCTAACATAGATGTGGTATTGCCTGGCTGAGCTCTCCACTCAAGCTCTTGAGCTATTTCTTTGCCCTAAGGCAGCTCTCAAGACTTGTGGCAGAAGGTCCAGTTCTAAGTAGCAGTTTGGTTTGACCCCATGTGTCCCTTGATGTCTGTAGAATGAGTTGGTGGAGATGCAAAGGTTCATGCCCATTTATAGATAGGTTTATACCTCTCTTATTGAGGGTTGTCAGATAGTTTTGATGTTGGCCAAGGAACATAAAAGCCTTTCTCATTGGATTTCCCCTCCTGGCACAGGTGTGGCAACAGCTCCGTGGATCCAGTCTCTGTGAATCGTCTCAGCTTTATGAGGAATCGCTGCAGGTAAATGGTACAAGAGTTAGAGGCAAGCTCTCTGTCATCAGAGTGCTGGGGCCACAGAAGGGCTTATATCTCCTGGGAGGGGAACCAAAGTGACAGATAATCCTGGGGAAGGTTATCATGGAATCCTGGAATGGTTTGTGTTGGAAGGGACCTTAAAGCTCATGTAAAGCCATGGACAGGGACACCTCACAGTAGACCAGGTTGATCCAAGCCTGTCCATCCTGGCCTTGAATGCTTCCAAGTGTTTTTATCCCATGCTTTGCAATCAGTTGAACACAAGTGTCCTTTCCACTGGTGCTTTTGGGCTCCTTTTAACTTGAAACTGCAACAGGTTCCAACCTACTCTGTCCTTGAACCTGTTTCATTTCTATGAAGTCTTTGTCCTTTTTTCCACTCTGAAGATGTTCTCTTTTAACTGCAAGTAGAAACCTTGCCTCCCCTTCCCCCAGTTTAAGACAAAGCACAACCAGACTCTTTCTCTCTCCCAAGGAATGGCTTAGGGGCAGCAAAGGATGGCGAGCCTCACTACGTCGTGGTGCACTGCACAGGTTACATCAAGGCCTGGCCGCCTGCAGGTAACAACTTCCCTCATTTGGGGCTGGTTTGAAGCCTAAAGTTGTCCATTTGGGGGCATGGAGGTGCCAGCTCATGCTTTGCACATGTATCTACTGCTTCTTAGGTACCACTTTTAGTTTCAGTTTGAGCTGATGGTTGCAGATGTTGGGTCAGAGATGGATATTTCTGAGCAGGGAGATACTGGTGAGGGTGGCAATCACATCACCCCCTCTGATGTGCTGGCTTGTGCTGACAGTTAGATATCTTCAACCTTTCTGGTGATAAAAGCAGGGGGAGGCAATTTAATTTCCCAAATTCCTACATGGGAGAGGCTGTTGAGTTACACAACAGGGTGGGAGATGCACTGAGGCTAGAGCTGAGTGCCTGCTTCCTCTGAAATGAGCAGCTTCTCCTGTATTAACCCTGCTGGGTGCTTTTGGCTCTCCCCTCTCAGGTGTTTCACTGCCTGATGATGACCCAGATGCTGGCCAGGGCAGCAAGTTTTGCCTTGTGGCTATTGGCAGGCTTCAGGTGAGTGGCATATTCCAGCACCTCGACATTGCCTTGTCCTCAAGTGGTGTGTGTGAAGATGCTCCCTGGTGGCCCCAGATCCACCTACAGGGTCAGGAGAAAGCAGCTCCCCAGGTTCACTAACACCATCCTGGTCTCCCCTGGCAGGTCACAAGCTCCCCCAACTGCACAGACATGAACAACGTTTGCCAGCCCACAGAGTTCATCTCCCGCCACAACACCGAGGGCATTTTCACCTTCATAGATCACAGATGTGTGGCTACAGTTGGTTACCAGCCACAGGTGAGATGATCCAGGAGCATCCTCAGCATTAACTGCTGCTGACGCTGACTTCTCCCTGCCTGTCTTGTACAGCACAGCTCTGCATGGCTAACACATGCCCAGGGCCTAAACCAGACATGCTTCTTCTCCAGCAGTTGTGTTTTCATGTGCTTCTTCCAAGTCCTTTGATCCTTGGGAGGATAGGGGACTCTGGGTTATGTCAAACCTCAATTAGGAGCATTTTGGCCTCCAGTTGAGTTCAAGATCTAACGTTAGGCAACCACTGTTGTGCTTCTCTTTAAAACACAACGTGCCTGTTCCTGGGCTTGCTTTGTGCACCAGTGATTTGGGGATGGGTACCTACCTGTCCAAAGGGGAACTGCTGGGGCAGAGCTGCCAGAGGCAGAGGTGCAGCTCAACTGCCTTTGTCTTTTCCCAATTCCTTTCCAATTAGGAACTTCTGGGGAAAGACATTGTGGATTTCTGCCACCCAGAAGACCAACAGCTTTTGCGGGACAGCTTCCAGCAGGTACAGCTCTTCAGCTACCCCTTTGCATGCAGCGTGGTTCCCAGTCTTGGTGCTTGCAAAGCAGTGACATGAATTGGAAAAGCGAGAGAAAACTCAACTTTAGAGCTCGCAGTTACAGTCACGTAACTGCACATGTGCAAAGCACACCAGAAGCATCTGATGTCTAACTGTTGCGTTCATCCTCTGGCTGCTAGTCCAGTCTGCTTTTAGGGCCAGAGCCGTGGCTACAAAGGGCTTCTGTGAACCACTGGCTCATCTCTAGGGCCCAGCCCAGTGCTGCACAACTCGAGGTGGAGCTGATTTCCTTGCCCTGTTGTCGTTACTCTTATTTCTGAGGGCCTTGGACTTGTGGCAGGGCAGGTAAGGCTGCCCCTGTGCTTTCATGACTCCAGAAAGTAGCTGCTCATATCCATTTGTCCAAATAGAATCAGAAGCAAGAGCATGTGCTTCATTTGCTGGAGGCTTTTTCATACATCTCACCAGTGCAAAGAGATAAAGGGAAAGGCAAAAAGGGGATGCTGGATTCTCCTCCCATATCATTCAGGAAGAGTTGGAAGTACCTTTTAGCTGTGGGAAGAGCAAGAGATGGTCCTGAGGCTTCGAGGCAGAGGGTGTCAGGGGGGTGGTTCAGCAGCAGGTTGCTCTTCAACACCTTCTTTTATCAGGTCCTACTGATGGCATTACGTTTTTTTAGGTGGTGAAGTTAAAAGGCCAGGTTCTGTCAGTCATGTTCCGATTCCGATCCAAAAACCGGGAATGGCTCTGGATGAGAACCAGCTCCTTTACCTTCCAGAACCCCTACTCGGATGAAATTGAGTACATCATCTGTACCAACACCAACGTCAAGTATGTACATGGAAATGACTTGCCAAGCACCAGTGATAGCACCCAACCTGAAGGGACCGTGGCCTAGAGTGATCAGCAGCACAGGACAGCAGGAGCTTTGGGCTCTCCCCTCACCCTGGAGAATTCCTGGAGGAATTGCTCTCTTCCTGGGCTGTGGCAGGCTCTGGAGGCCCAGAAACACCTCTCCTTTGGCTGTGTTGGTTGTAGGGCTTAGCAAGCTGCCAGAGCTCAGCTCCAGCAGTGCCTTCTTTACCTCTGGTTCCTGGAGCAGGTCTCCTGTGTGTGTGATGGCATTCAGAGCTCATAGGAGTGAAGTCTGCCTCTGGATCTAGCTCCAGGGCTCCTGGGACAGTCCTGCTCCATGGAATGGCTTTTCACATGAGCAGGGCTGATGCAGGTCATGGTAGGAAGTGAACACTGTTTCCTTCCCTGCTGTAGTTTGGCCTTGGCCTCAGAACCGAGCTGCAGTGGAGAGGCTGCTTTCATTGCTGCTCTCTTCTCTTCCCCCTCTTGGCTGTTTTAGTGGGTTGGTGCATCTCCTTTGGGAGTGATCAGAGCCGAGCAAGCTCCAGGCCCCTCACAGCGGAGCAGCAACTGAAACAAGGCAATAAAAGAAGGAAAGTCAAGTGCCTGCATGTGACTGAGAAGTGTAGATGGGGTCTCTTCAGCCAGGCGAGCCAGGCTATGCTGCCTATGGGCAAGGCAGGGTCCTAGAGGGCAGGGAGCATTTCTGCCCTTCCTGCAGCTGGCAGGCTGCTGCTTTCCCATGGGAAAGGCTGAAGAGTTGAATAGTGACAAATCCCTTTGGCTTTACAGAGCCTGAGTGCAAGTGCAGGGCTGAAACCTGATGTGGGTCTGCCATAGCCCTTCATCCCAGTCCTGAGCTTAGGGAGATCTCTTTGAACTCATCCATTCCACACGCATCCATTCCCACATCCATGCTACGCCTTGGAAAGCACTGTGTAAGCTCAGAGCAGCAGCAAGCTGTGCCTTTGGGGTGCAGTTTGTCTTTGTTGGTTATCAGTGTTGTCTCATCTTCAAGATCAGGTGCTCCTGAAGCAGCAGCAGCAAAGGAGCTGTTGGGAAAACACTGGATTTCTGTTCCTTTCTTGTGGGAGTTCAGCATTAACTGACTTCTGACGGGGACAGGAGAGCATAAAGAGCTCCCCCAATGTCTTGGGCTTAAAACCTAAAGCTGCTGGTGGTCTCTGGAGTGTCTGACATAGAGCTGAATGCAAAACCTCAAGGGGGTGAGGTTCCTATAGCCTTTGCTTGTGCTTTATGGAGGATGCAGCTCTGGCCTCGCTCCTGGTGTATGTTATGAAGTGCTCCCTGCTCAGTGGGAGGGTGCAGAGCCCTTTGGCTCCCAGCCATGAGCATTGTATTCCATGAAACCCCCCTTGCAGAGACCGTGGAGCCTGGGTGGAAGGATCCTTCGCTCCAACAGGCTTTGCAAGAGCAAAGCTTCCCATCCGCGCCGCGTTCTGCACACAGCAGCCAAGTGTTTGCTTTCCTTTGGTGTCTTTTACAATCTCTTTGTTCTTTTGTCTTTCTCTCTTTGCTTTGAAGGAACTCGAGCCAGGAGTCTCGGCCTGCCCTGTCCAGCTCCCTGCAGAGGCCCCAGCTGGGCCAGGGTGTCAGCCTTCCCTTGGAGATGGGCACAGCACAGCTGCCCACAAGGTCAGGAGGTGCTCGGCTCCTTTTCCCATGCCTCTCGTGCTGGTTCTGCCCTCCTCTCAGATAGCCTTCCTACCCACACTGTCCTCTGCAGCACCCGCCTCCTCTGCCTGATGAATCAGTGCTGTAACCACAGAGGAGCTGTTCCCTTGGCAATGGCTTTGAGCAGCCGGTGCTCTCCTGTTACAGACACTTTCTATTTTAGGCAGCAGCAGCCCCCCCAGCAGCCAGAGCTGGAAGTGGTCCCAGGAAGGGAAAGCCTGGCTGGGTACGACCACTCACAGGTAAATCACCGCCAGCTTTGCTTACTCCTCCTTAGCTAAATACCCTTTTGCTGGGGTGCCCATACCAGGGTGACTTGAGGCTGCTGAGGGTTTGGAGAGGGAAGTGCTCTGCCTTGGATCTCCTTGCTGGATTCTGATCTGTCCCTGTGGCATCCTCTTTGCTGTGTGCCCCCCTTGATGCTGCCAGCCCTAAAGGGCTCCCAGTGAAACACACAGAGATCCAGAGAGCAGGCTCTTGCCTATGAGGTCTCCTCCATCCTGGCTGCAAGGGGGCTGATGTACTTGAGATGCATAGAGCTCACATGTAACCTTGCTCCAGGTTCCTGTCCAGCCTGTGACTGCTGCGGGCCCAGAGCACAGCAAGCCTTTGGAGAAGGCTGAGAGCCTCTTTAACCAGGAAAGGGACCCGAGGTTCAGCGAGATCTACAGCAGCATCAATACAGGTAGGGAGGGTGCTGCCAGGGCAGATGATGTCTTCATCCAGTTTCAGCTTCAATCTGGGTGCACATTGCTCCTTCCTCAGTCACTCAGGGCAGCTCTGGGTGCAGGGGCTCAGTGTGGCTGGGATGTGGCAGCCCAGGTCTTGCACAGTGGTGCTGCTCTTGCCACTGGGTGGAATGGCTTTAACCTGCCAGAGGGGAGATTGAGATGAGCTCTTAGGCAGAAGCTCTTCCCTGTGAGGGCACTGAGGCGCTGGCACAGGGTGCCCAGAGAAGCTGTGGCTGCCCCACAGTGTCAGTGTTCAAGGCCAGGTTGGACACAGGGGCTTGGAGCACCCTGCTCCAATGAAGGGGCCTCTACCTGTGGGTTTAGATGAGCTTCAACCCAAACTACTCTGGGATTCCATGTGCTGACGTGGCAGGGAGTTGCCCTGCAGCTGGGAAGGGAGGGGATGCAAAGGTGTCTCTTGCTCTTTTCTGCCTTTGTGTCTTGCTGTGTGTCCCTAGAGGGCAGTTCTCTGTCCCTAGTGTGAGTTCAGGGGCTGCTCTGAGCCCAGAGGACCTTAACCCGAGTTTATTAGCAGATGGAGAGGAAATCAAATTAAAGAGCCTTTTACAAAACCATCTGGAGCAGGAGCTGTCACGTTTGCTTTGGCTCCCAGCAGTTTCCCTTCACACAAGCTCCTGCAACTGATTCTGTCTCTGTTCCTGCTGCTGAGGCCTCCTCATCCCTGAAGTGACTCCCCCTCTCTCCCCAGACCAGAGCAAAGCTGTTCCTGCCAGCACAGTGCCTGCCAACCAGCCCCTCTTCAGCCAAGGAAACACCTTCACCCCATCGAGACCTGCTGAGAACTTCAGGTGAGGCTTCTGTGCCCTTCTGAATGGCCTTCTGGTAACTTGGGCTTGTCCTGTGCTTGTCCCTGTCCTGACTGTGTGTCCTTCTGCAACTGCTGAGTGTTCCAACCTCTCCCTGTGTGCCAGTGATGAGCCATAAACGTGTTCCCTTGTAGTGGGCATAGAAGGTACAGGGGGAATCCATCTGGTCATCGCTTTCGAGTGCTGGGGTGAGAAGGGCTCCTGCCTCTTGGATGAAGCCCAAGAGCTGAGCCTTGCCCACAGCCCTCATTGACATGGGTTAGTGGTGGCTTTGTTAGTGCTGGGTTAATGGTTGGACTTGGTGATCTTAAAGTCTTTTCCAAGCTGCTTGATTCCATGATTCTGTTCTACAAGGGCAGCGTGATGGGCACTGAAACCATGTTTCTGAGCCCATCTCCCCCCACCAGTAACAGGCACAGGGGTGTTGTTTGTGCCTCTTCCCTCCCGTTTGGTATACAAGTGTCTCAGGGTACCTCTTGTCCTGCAGGAGCAGCAGCATGGGCCCTCCTGTGAACATCATTCAGCAGCAGCCCTCCTCAGCGGGCCGGATCTTAGCCCAGATCTCGCGCCACTCCAACCCAGCTCAGGTCAGCGGAACCAACTGGGCTCCAGGGACACGGCCGGTGTTCACACCCCAGGTAGTGCCTGAGCCCTTGGTGCAGGCCCCGGGTCCCTGCTGTTTTACAGACCCTTCTTGCCACCACAAACAGACCTGCTTTAGCTCCACAGCTGAGTGATGGAGCAGTGCTGTGTACCCGGTGCTTCCCCTTGGGGCCAGTCCAGCAACTTCTGACCCTTGTTAAGATGAGGTTCCAAATGCATCTCTCCTCTTCCTCTCCTGTTTCGTGTTCCTTCCCAGCAAGTGGCATCCCAGGCAGTGAAGACTCGACCCCCTTCCTTCAGCATGGGGACTTTCCAAGGCACCCCGTCCTCCTTCAGCCCCATGGCAGCGCCTGGCTCCACGGCTTCCCCTACAGGGGCTGCGTACCCAAACCTTGCCAGCCGTGGCACAGGCTTCAGTGAGTACAGCTCGGGGTGCTGGGTGCACCAAGATCCCCCTGCAGCAGATCTGGGAGCCAGATACAGCCCGGGTGGGAAATGCTCCCTATCCTTTCCTTGTGTATGTTGGGAATGCTGGAATGTAGCAGGCAGAGCAGAGGGGGAGAATCTCCTCCCTCGACCTGCTGGAGAAGAGAAGGCTCAGGGGGGACCTTACAACTGCCTGAGAGGAGGATGGAGCCAGGAGGGGACTGGGCTCTGCTCCCAAAGGAACAAGGGATGGGACAAGAGGAAATGGCTTCATGCTACACCAGGGGAGATTTAGATGGAGCTGAGGAACAATTCCTTCCCCAAAGGGCAGCCTGTTCCAATGCTGAGCACCCAGGGCAGGGCTGGAGTCACCATCCCTGGAAGTGTTTGCATACCATGGAGATGTGGCCCTCAGTGCCATGGGGCAGTGGTGGCCTTGGCAGTGCTTGGGAACAGTTGGACTGAATGAGAAAGCTCATTTCCAGCATGATTCCATGACCTTGTGCTGGGGATGCAGCACATGGGGTGGGAGGGTGTCAGGGCTCGAGCACACAGTGATGGGTCATGTTGAGCTTCACATCACCCAACACCCCAAACTACCCTTGCCCTATGAAGCCACATCCCTCTACTCTGCTGTCGTGAGACCTCACATGGAGTGTTTTGTGCAGTTATGGTGTCCTCAACATCAAAAGGACATGGAACTATTGGAACAAGTCCAGAGGAGGCCACGAGGATGAGCAGGGACTGGAGCAGCTCCTGTGTGGAGATAGGATGAGAGAGTTGGGGCTGTTCAGCCTGGAGAAGAGAAGGCTGCGTGGAGACCTCATAGCAGCTTCCAGTGTCTGAAGGGGGCCATAGGGATGTGGGGAGGGACTCTTCATGAGGGACTGCAGTGAGAGGACAAGGGGTAATGGGTTCAAACTGAAACAGGGGAAGTTCAGATTGGATATGGGGAAGAAGTTCTTCACTGTGAGGGTGCTGAGGCACTGCAATGTGTTGCCCAGGGAAGCTATGAATGCTCCATCACTGGCAATGTTCAAGGCTGGGTTGGACAGAGCCTTGGGTGCCATGGTTTAGTGGGAGGTGTCCCTGCCCATGACAGGGGGATTGGAACTGAATGATCTTAAGGTCCTTTCCTACCCTGACTATTCCATGGTTCTATGGTCCCTGCACCGGGAATGATGTGCTCCCTGTGCTCCATTCCAGCCCCGGAGGCCACGCAGCCCCCAGCACCGTTCCCGGCGCGGGCGGCCGAAGGCGTTGGGATGTGGCCTCAGTGGCAGGGGCAGCACCACGGCACAGCACCCGGTGAGCAGCACGTGCAGCAGCCACAGCCCAGCCAGCCCGAGGTGTTCCCGGTAAGAGCCTGCTCCTGCTGCAGCTCCAGAGGGGTCAGAGGGGCTTGGGCTGTGGGGAAATGGGTCTTTGCTGCCCAAGGTGAGAGGCAGTGCCTCGAGTACTGGAGCTTCACCCTCTGGTCTGTAGGGCTGGAGGTGTATAAGGGAGGAGATGTATAGACCCTATAGGGAAGGCTGAAGGTCTATAAGGAAGGAAGTATATAGACCCTGTAGTGCAGGCTGGAGGTCTATAAGGGAGCAGGTCTGTAGACCCTGTAGGGCAGGCTGGAAGTGTATAAGGAAGGTCTGTAGACCCCATAGGGCAGGATGAAGGTCTATAGAGCAGGCCAGAGATCTATAAGGTGGGCCAGATGTGTATAGGGCATGCTGGAGGTGTATAAGGTGGGTCAGAGGTCTATAAGGTGGGCTGGAGGTGTATAGGGCAGGCCGGAGGTCTATAAAGCAAGCCAGAAGTCCATAGGGCTGGAGGTCCAGAGGTCCAGAGGGCTGGAGGTCCATAGGACCAGAGGGATGGAGTTCCAGAGGACCAAAGGACTGGAGGTCCAGAGGACTGGAGAACCAGAGGGTTGGAGGGCTGGAGGATCGGGGGCCTGGAGTTCTGAAGGTCAAGTGGATTGGAGTACCATAGGGCTGGAGGTTTGGAGGTCCATAGGGCTGGAGGTATAGAAGCTGAGGCCTGACACTTGTGAAAGCGCAGCAGAGCTGATCCTTGGGTATGTGATGCTCTGCTCCAGCTGCCCTCTCCCTGTATCCCACAGGACATGCTGACCATGCTGGGAGAGCAAGGACCCAACTACAACAACGAGGAGTTCCCGGAGCTCAACATCTTCCCATCCTTCTCAGAGTAGAGCCTGGCCTGTGGAGCGCACCCCGGCCATGTCCCAGCCAGGGCTTCATCTCCAAGGTCTCTGAACTCTGAACACTTCCTGCCTTCTGGAAGTGAAGCTCCACCATGGAGGAAGCTTGGTGGGAGGAGAAGATGCTGGTGAGGGGGTGGGCACCTCCCCTGTGTGGTGCTGGCAGTGGGGACTGTTCTGGAGGCCTCAGGACTGGAATGGTGCCGGTGCTCACCAAAGCCCCATGGTTCCTGACGCTGGGCTGGTTGGAGGGGTTCCTGTCTGGATCACAGACAAAGCCCTCCACGTTCCAAGGTGGCTTTTCCTGTTTTTATTTCAACCTTCTATACCCTGACTCTCTTTTCTATAAAACACAAAGTATTGTAACTTTTCCGATATTGGAAGAAGCTCTTCCAAGTGTTAATCCATGTGGAACTCAATCCCAGAGGATGCTTGAGTAAGAGCCCGTGTCCAAAGAGCTCCTTGCTCTAGGAACCCTCCTTGGAGGATTGTTCCCACAGCTCTGAGGAGCTTTACATGCTCCCATGTTGGTGGTTGATTGGATTCCATCTCTCCTGTGAAATGTGCAATGAGTTTGGGCCTTGGAGTTGGTGTCACCATCGACTCCCTCGGGCCCGGTTGTGCCGGGAATGACGGGATAGTTCCGAGCCATAAAGCTATTGTATCTCCAAAGCTTCAGTCTTGCTGCATCACTCCTGCAGCGGGTTCCTGTGCTGCCATCAATCATGGTCAGCTTGCTGGGGGATACGGGGAGAGGGCAGCTGGAGCAGAGCATCACATACCCAAGGATCAGCTCTGCTGCGCTTTCACAAGTGTCAGACCTCAGCAATGGAACTGCTCTGCGTGGTCACTGGGTTCCACCACATGGAGATCCAGGTCCTCGCCTTCCTGTTGGAGCTGAGCAGGGCCTCGCTGCAGAGCTGCTTTTCCCTCTCAACTTACTATCTCCTTAAAGGCAAATTCATGCCTCCTACTGACCCTGTTGCCAAATCCTGGGATGGAGGCAGCTGAGGCAGGTGGGAATGGGAAGATTGAGGGTTTATAACCATCACTTGAAGTTTAAACCTTCAAATCGTGTGGCAAGAAGAAACGTGGGACAAATCTTGCTCTCCTCAGGCTCCACAGTTGGATTCCTGCTGCCATGGCAAGCCTGGCTTCTATTCCAGTAGGAGAACTTACTCATTGCGGAGTTGAACGTGGAAGGAAACTTGGCACAAGCACAACAGGGGAAGGACAAGCAACATTCCTGAAGCCTGGCTGGGTACTTCTCCCTTCTCCCTACATATCAGTGGGGCTGAGAGCCCTGGGCTGGCCAGGAGGGGCTCTGCTGGTTGGAGCTGATGGTGGGGAAGATGCTCCCAAAACAGCTTTGGAGCCTTTGGTACCATCCAACACCTCCATCATGTTCCTGCTCATGGAGGTCGATGCACGTAGGGACCTGAAGAGGTTCCTCTTGGGGTGGAGCAGGAATCTTCCATTTTTACCACTTTTTCTCTTGTTTTTATTGGAAAACTCAGATTTAAGTTATGCTTTCCTCACTTCCAAATGTAGCCATGGGAAGGTGCAAACCTCCCAGTTGGGAGTTTGGAACCATCCTGTGTTCCCCCTCCCTGGCCTTTAATCCAGGGAATGTGCTACCCACAGTAACACAATGGACCTCTTGTTGCCTGTCCCATCCCAATGCCAGGCTGTGGAGTTATCCCAGGCTTGGAGGGATCTCTTTGGGGAGCAGCAAGGTGTTACCTGGGTGCTCATACCCACAAACCCTGGAGGAGATGACCTTTGGGGAGCTGCAGCTCTGGTGCTCTCTGCAGTGATGTCCTCATCCTCTGCCCAGGGCTGCAGAACCTCCTCTTCCTCCTGCTGGGGGCCCTGGTGTGGGCCTGGGGCTCCCTCTCGCTGCAGCACATGGTGATGGTTCCATGGGGCAGAGATCTCACAAGGGAGATTTTCCCTTTGCAAAGCTCAGTCTCATTCCTGCCTTCTTCCCTGTGCCATGACCCTGGATCCCCATCCTTCACCTAACAGCAATACTGGGACCCCTGGGTGCTCCTCTTGGGTACGTGAATGGTTGTTGGGGCTGCTCAGCCTGGAGGAGAGAAGCTGTGGAGACCTCAGAGCAGCTTCCAGTGTCTGAAGGGGGCTGCAGGGATGCTGGAGAGGGACCTTCAGCAGGGAGCGATAGGACATGGGGTGATGGCTTCACACTGAAATGAGGGATTTAGGTTGGATACAGGGAAGTTCTTCCCTGTGGGAGTGGTGGAACACAGGAATGGGTTGAATGGAGAAGCTATGCCTGCCCCATCCCTTGCAGTGCTCAGGGTCAGGTTGGACACAGGCTCGGAGCACACTGCTCCAGTGGAAGGGGTCCAGGCCCATGGCAGGGGTTGGAATGGGGCAAGCTTTAACCCATCCCATGGTTCCCCCAGAGAGGGGATGCAGTCAGTGCCCCTTCAGCCTCACCTTATTCCCACCTCTTGGCTATCTTTGGCCTCAGCTGCATGGAGCAGGGCCCTGTCCCTGCTGTGGGTGCTCTGTCCCCATGGATGGCCTCCCCCTTGGTCACACATGGCCACGTCAGGGCCCCATGCTCAGGGCCATGAGTCTGCACTGGAACCTGACTCAGCACCGCTATGGGGAGGGGGGGTTGGGGTCTGGATGTGGCTCCCTGTCCTTGGGGACCTCTGTGGTGACAGCTTAAGGGATGGCTCCATCCTTGGTGCTTCTCCCATCCCCTTCACTGTGCCCCGGGAGGGCCCATCCCTGCACCCATGGTGGGGTGAGGATGGTGATGGTGATGATGGTGAGGATGACCCTGATGTGACTGGGCCGATGCCACCAGGCCATGACCAAGGTTTTCTGCTTGTCCCGGGCAGGAACCTCGTGACAAGGTTCCCGTCACAGCACCGTCTGGTCCTGTTCCCCCCCTGTGCTGCTGCAGGGTCAGGGCTGAACTGAGCACCAGTGGCTCAATCCTGCCCTAGTGAGGCAGCAGCCCAGGTTTGGGACCACTTGGGCAGAGATGAGGTCCGTTGCTCCAGATGTCACACAGCATCCCTGGAGAGGGTCTCATCCTGCTCCTAAGTGAGCGGGTGCTCTGCTCCCCTTGGGAAGCAGTGTGGGTCTGCTGGGGATACAGGCAGCCCCTGAGGCAGGACTATGGGACAAGGAAGTGTCCTTAGGGTAAGACATTGCTGGAGCAGGATCCAGAGCCACCAGCCCGCAAGCTGGGGCTGACTCAGCATCACGTGAAGCCAGGAGGGAGCTGCTGCTGGAGCCCCCCCTTCCCGCTCTCCTCCTTCCCTCCACCCCTGGAGCAGCTCCAAACCTTTCCAGCTGCCTCTTGAACTTCCTCAATCCGGGAGCATAAAAGAGCTGCGGCTGCAGCGCCCGTATCCCAGACCCGACAGCACCGTGCTGGGGTAAGAATGGGGCCCATGGGGGGAAGTAGGGTGGGGGACCCCCAACGAGGCCTCACTGGGGCGCTTGGGTGGCTTTTCCTTAGGGCAATGGTCCCCCGGTGGGGAAATGGGATCCTATGGGGCAGCAATGGGACACGAGGGGTGCCAAGGGGGAAATTGAGGCAGGGAGCATTGAGCAGAGCTGTGGGTCACTGTGGTGGGGGTCTGGTGAGGAAGTGGGGTGAAGGGGTGAAGCAAAGGGGATGGATGGGGCCTGGGGGCTCCCCCCATTGCACCCCATGCTCTGTGCACCCCACATTGGGTTTCCCTGTGCCTCGGGGCAGCGGTGTGGGGAATGGGAGCCAGGAGTCAGCATTCATGTGATGCTGCTCCCGGCCAGCGCTGCCACGGGGGCCCTGGGATGGATGGGAGATCCTGGCCCAATCCTGCTGCGGGTGGATGTGGGTCCTGCGCTCCCCCTGACCCTATGCAGGGAGGGAATGGGGGCCCCCAGGGCTTGGAAGTGGGGTGGGTGCTGAGTCCCAGTGCCCTATAGTGGTGATGGGCACAGGACCCTGTCCCCAGCTCAGTCTCTGTCCCCATCCGCAGTGCTCAGCTCGTTCCCAGGATGTGGTGGCCCATGCTGCTGGCCCTGCTGGTCCCTGCCGTGGCCCAGTTACACCCAGAGCGGGAGCTGGATGCCCAGTGGGACCTGTGGAAGAAAATCCACCGCAAGCAGTACAATGGCGAGGTATGGGGAGTGACGGTCCCATGGGGCTGGTGGCCGTGGGGCTGTCCCCATGGTTGGAGGGGGATGGACATGGACAGGACCCCTTCACCCATCTCCATCTCACCCCATGGTGCAGGCGGATGAGGTGGCGCGGAGGCTGATCTGGGAGAAGAACCTCAAGTACATCAACACCCACAACTTGGAGCATGCGTTGGGTGTTCACACCTTCGAGCTGGCCATGAACCACTTGGGTGACATGGTGAGTGTGGGGCAGCAATGGGGTGGGAGAGAGGGGGCTGAGCGCATCCATGGGGCTCCTCATCATCCTCCCCCCACACCGGCCTCCTTTCCCAGACCAGCGAGGAGGTGGTGAGGACAATGACAGGGTTGAAGGTCCCCCATGGCCGTCCACGTCACAACGAGACTCTCTATGTCCCGGATTGGACCGAGAGAGCCCCGGTGGCCGTGGACTGGAGGAGGAAAGGCTACGTGACCCCTGTCAAGAACCAGGTAAACGTGGTGCTCCTGGGGGTGCCTGGAGCTGGTGTCACCCCCGATGTCACTCATCGTGTCCCCATAGGGCCAGTGTGGCTCGTGCTGGGCGTTCAGCTCAGTGGGTGCCCTGGAGGGACAGCTCAAGCGTAGGACGGGGAAGCTGCTGTCCCTCAGCCCACAGAACCTGGTGGATTGTGTGGCCAACAACGACGGCTGCGGCGGGGGGTACATGACCAATGCCTTCGAGTACGTACGGCAGAACCGCGGCATCGACTCCGAGGATGCTTACCCCTACATCGGCCAGGTCTGGGGCTGGGGCAACGGCTCCTACTGCTCCTCTTCAGCTGCTCCTTCGCCTGCCCTTGACCCTACTGCTCCCCATAGGATGAGAGCTGTATGTACAGCCCCACGGGGAAGGCAGCCAAGTGTCGTGGCTACCGTGAGATCCCCGAGGGGAACGAGAAGGCTTTGAAGAGGGCAGTGGGCAGGATCGGCCCCGTCTCGGTGGGCATCGACGCCAGCCTGCCCTCCTTCCAGTTCTACAGCCGCGGTGAGGGGCAGCTCAGGGGGGCCGGGGCATGGAGGGTGCTATGTGCAGCGTGTGACCCCCTCCTCTCCCCCAGGTGTGTACTATGACGAGAGCTGCAATGCCCAGAACATCAACCACGCGGTGCTGGCAGTGGGCTATGGCACGCAGAAGGGCACCAAGCACTGGATCATCAAGAACAGGTACATCAGGGCACCGGTGGTGTTTGGCACTGCGTTGGGCTCCACCGGTGGCTCAGGCTCTGCCTTTTCTCCCCATAGCTGGGGTGAGGAGTGGGGTAACAAGGGCTACGTGCTCCTGGCACGCAACATGAACAATGCCTGCGGCATCGCCAACCTCGCCAGCTTCCCCAAGATGTGAGCCCCCTCCTGCTTCCCGGCTCCCCTCTTTGCTCCCGGTCTCTGAAGTTGGTGTTGGTCCAGGGGAGACTTTGCCTTTCCATGAGACATCACTCCAGGAAAGGGGAGAGGCCCCAGCTCCATTGGGGGGCTGAGATGCGCTCCCCCCAGCTCCTTTGCCATGCTGGGTTCTGCCTTCCCGCAGCCACAGACACTCAGGGCCGGCTCCAGAGAGTCTGACCCATCCGGAGATGCTTGTGCAAACAGGTTCTGTTCCTCTGGGAATGGAACATCCCCATGGAGAGCGCTGTCCCCCTGCGCTCTGCATCCCAGAGCGGGATGCAGGGAATGATAGGACTTTATTTTTAAATAAACACTATTGGGAATAAACTCTTGGGATGGATCCTGTGGGGCTGAGTCCTATGGGGCTGGGTCTTGTGGGGCTGGATCCTGTGGGGCTGGGTCCTGTGGGGCTGAGTCCTGTGGGTCTGGGTCCTGTGGGGCTGAGTCCTATGGGGCTGGATCCTATGGGGCTGGGTCCTGTGGGGCTGAGTCCTGTGGGGCTGGGTCCTGTGGGGCTGGGTCCTGTGGGGCTGAGTCCTGTGAGGCTGAGTCCTGTGGGGCTGGATTTTGTGAGGCTGAGTCCTGTGGGGCTGAGTCCTGTGGGGCTGGATCCTGTGGGGCTGAGTCCTATGGGTCTGGGTCCTGTGGGGCTGGGTCCTGTGGGGCTGGGTCCTGTGGGACTGGGTCCTGTGGGGCTGAGTCCTATGGGTCTGGGTCCTGTGGGGCTGAGTCCTGTGGGGCTGGATCCTGTGGGTCTGAGTCCTGTGGGGCTGGGTCCTGTGGGGCTGGGTCCTGTGGGGCTGGATCCTGTGGGTCTGAGTCCTGTGGGTCTGGATCCTGTGGGGCTGAGTCCTGTGGGGCTGGCCCCATGGTGGGAAGGGACTGGACTGGTGGCAAGGTCCCTTTCCCTTTCCAAAAGGGGCAGGAGCTGATGCTGGGGTGAAGTGGGGAGAGAAGATGCTGCTGGGGGCTCCTTGACAACACACCAATAGCAAGACATGGAGCTCAGGTCTACCTCATTCACACTAATGGGGTGGGAGTTCAGGTCTACCCCATTCTCATTGGTGTCAAAGCAGGAGCTTGGGTCCACCCCGTTTACACTGAGCAAGGCTCCTGTGCTTGAGCTCATCCTGTCTCTCAGCTCAGCACCAAGTCCCACAAGTGCACAAATCACAGCAGCAGAGTGGGAGCCCTGCTCCTGTCCTTCCATAAGCCACATGAGAGGGAACCATGTGGGAGCCCTACCACTGATCTGGGGGTGCTGGGAAGAAGGCCCCCTCATGTGCCATCATGGCACCACGTGTCCTGCTCCAGCTGAGCCCATGGGAGGCTTGGCCAGCGCAGCTCCCACTAAGTGAAAATGAAATCAGAGCATTTCCTCACTTCCTGGCTCGTGATTTGTCTGCTGAGCAGGCTCGGAGGCCACGGGCATCCCGGCAGTGGGGACACTGCTCTGACCCCACTGTCCCCACTGTCCCCACACACACTGCTGGGGCCCTGTAGGTCAGTGCCCACCACCAGAAGCCTTTCCAGGTACGTTGGGTGCTTTTGGCTTTAACCCCCATTGGAGGGGACAGAGCTTTGAGGAAGTAAAAGTGCAGGAGGATGTTTTGATGTTGACTCTGTCTCCATTTTAGCTCTACTCTGCCCCAAGCCCTCTCTGGGCAGAGCTGCAGGAGGTGGCTCTGCCTCAGGAGCTGCTGTTGGATGAAAAGAGGAGATTCTGCTTTGCTTTTTCCTGTGCTGGAGCCGCGGGTTTGACAGAGCAGCCTCTTGCCCAGGTGATGGGAAACACCTTCGGGGAGGGTTTCTCAGCGGGGTGGAACCAGATGAGGTTCATGTCTGGATGTGTCCCTGCGCGTCGGTGTCCTCAGGGCAGTGAGGCCGGGGTGGGATTCCTCTTCCCCCCTCGCAGGGGTGGGGAGCACCGGTGGGACAGGAGGGGAGCTCCTCTGGGCACTCAGGACAGTGGCATCACCCAGTGTAGAAACCCCGTGAAGGACGTGCCAGGGAGCCGAGGTCAGGGATGTCATCACCTCCTGCCTCTTACCCAACCAGATTGGTCACCAAGGGGTCAAGCCCGGCTCCAATCCCTCTGCTCCCGGCGCTTGTGCCGTGTCGCTCCGGCTGCCTGGTCCCATTGGAGCGGGATGAAGCTGCTGCCTCCCATCGCCATCCTGGCCACCCTTGTGGTGGTCCTGGGGCATCCTGACCCTGCGTTGGACTGGCACTGGCAGATCTGGAAGAAGACCCATGGCAAGGTGTATCGCCACGAGGTAGGGTCGCGTTGGTGGGTGGCTCAGGGTGATGATGTGGTGGGTGCTGCTCATCATAACCCACCATCACCCCATAGGGATGAGCTGGATGCTGGGGATGGTTCAACACACACACCCTATAGAAGGATGAAGTGGGTGCAGTGGCTGTGGGGGCCATCGCTGCCCATGGTGGGGCTGGGTTTGATTCCAGGAGGAGGAATGGGATCGACGCGAGACGTGGGAGAGGAACCTGCGCCTGGTGACACTGCACAACCTGGAGCACTCCCTGGGGCTGCATTCCTACACACTGGGCATGAACCACCTAGGGGACATGGTAGGTACCAGCCATGCCGTGGGATGGGGATTGGCTTGGTCTTTCATCCCATAGGAGGGTGATTTAACATGGGTTTGGGATGGGAAAGCACCCAGCAGCTCCTCAGCCCATCTTCTTGTGGATTCCAGCAGCCATGGGCAACCTGCTCCGACATTCCTGTGCTCAGCTTCCCAGTGTGAGGCAACGAGCTGTGAGGAAATAGCTCCTCAGTGCAGGCTTTGGGGTGCTCAGACCCGGTCCTGGTCATTACATCTATGTACAACTCATCCCTCCTCAACGTCCTGAGGTGGTGGTGGTGGTGGCAGTGGTTAATGACACATCCCAGCTCGTAGGGATGCTGGGGTTGAGCTTTGTGCATTCTCCTTCTTGCCCTTTCCCAATGAACGGGTAGATATCCAATGTGGAGAACAGCCAACCCAGGACTGCCCAAGCTCAGACACCTCCTGCACACCCACTGTGCAGGGGACAGATCATGAACCACTGTTTTCTCCCCCACCAGACCAGCAAGGAGGTGGCAGCTTTGTTAACGGGGCTCAGCATCGCTCCCAGATCCCAGCGCATCTCCGCATCCCACCTGCGTTCCAGCAGCCACCTCCCGAACACGGTGGATTGGCGGGAGAAGGGATGCGTCACGGATGTGAAGAACCAGGTTTGAAGCTCCCCCATGCCCCTTCATGTCCTGGTCCTCGAGTGGGCTCTGAGCATCTCCGGGGCTCCCTTAGGGTGCCTGTGGCTCGTGCTGGGCCTTCAGCGCTGTGGGAGCGCTCGAGGCACAGCTGAAGCTGAAGACTGGGACCTTGGTGTCGCTGAGCACCCAGAACCTCGTGGACTGCTCCGTGCCGCAGGGGAACCGGGGCTGCAGTGGTGGGTTCATGACCAGAGCCTTCCAGTACATCATTGACAACAACGGCATTGACTCCGAGGAGTCCTACCCCTACAAGGCTGAGGTAGGCACCAGAGCCAGGGCCTCCAATCCCAACCTTCCCTGTGGGCTCTGCAGGAATCCAGCATGGAACAGCGATGCCGATCACCCCTGTGCAGACACCTTCCTCCTTCCCCATCCACCTCCTTCTAGCTCTGTTTCTACCAAGCTCACCTCATCTTCTCAGCCCTTGCAAACGCAGGGAAGGGACCTTTGGACTCTGTTTTGCCCCCGGGTGGATGACTGCACCTGGAGGCAGAATTCCCACAAGTTTCTTCCTGTCCTACGTCAATGATTGGGTAACACATTCCAAGGGAGGGGAAATGGGGCAGGAACCCTGGGTCCTGCTCTCAGCTCTCTGCATTAATCCATCCTCTGTAGGGTGAGGATGTTCTTTAATAGTTGCCTGTAACTGATAAGAGGTCCTGAGACGAGAGGGAGAAGCAAACACAGATCCCAGTGCTGAAGGTCTTGCTGGCCAGAGACAAGAGGTGACCTGAACTGACCTGGTCTCAGACCCATGGCACCGTCCAAGAAGGAAAAGTGGAATAAAAGGCTTCAAACAGCACAGGGCGGCTTCAAAGACCCCAAAACACTGCTCCCTCTGTCCAGAGGAGGATGAGATGCCCTGGGCTTCATTCACGTCATGGGAAATGTAGGTTAGATGGAAGGATGAGGAAGCAAGGACAGTGTCTCTAGGGAGGTAGGAGTCATCAGAGCTTTCTAGACCACAGGCAAAGAGTTGTGTTGCAATGGTTTGGCTGCTCTTGCTGTGAGGAGTTGAGGTGGACAAGGTGGTTCCTTCAGGTCCTTCCAGCCACCTTGTCCATAGTCCTGTGTATGGAGCCATGGTGGTCAAAGGAAAGTGAGGAACGGTGTAGAAGGGGCTGATGGAAAACACACACCTGAGAGTCCTGAGATGATCCTGGTGGGTTCCTCATGCTCCTCAACTCCATTTGTTCCTCCCAGAATGGGACGTGCCAATACAACGCTTCGGCACGAGCTGCCACTTGCTCCAAGTACGTTGAGCTGCCCTATGCTGACGAAGAAGCTCTTAAAGATGCCGTGGCCAGTGTTGGACCAGTCTCTGTTGCCATTGATGCTGCTCAGCCCACCTTCTTTTTGTACAAGTCAGGTCCGTGCTGTTACCCTGGGGATCTTCACAGCCTTGTCTGAACGTAAAGCTCCTGAAATTGGGTGGGATTGGGCACGTTCCTGGATCTGAGGCTGAAGTCCTTCCCTTGAGGGTGGTGGGACACTGGAATGGGTTGAACAGAGCAACTGTGGCTGCCCCATCCCTGGCAGCATTCAAGGCCAGGTTGGAAGGGGCTTGGAGCAAGCTGCTCTATTGGAAGGGGTCCCTGCCCATAGCAGGAGGTTGGCACTGGAAGAGCTTTAAGGTCCCTTCAACCCAAACTATTCCGTGCTTCTATGGAGCTGGAGCTGAATTCCTGGTTGGACACATCAATATGACAAAGCCCGAGGCAGCAGCACTGGAGTGAATGTTGCCTTTGCCTCGAGGATGAGGTTTTGTGGTCTGATGATGTGTTTTCGACCTCCTTTTGCTCCAGGGGTGTACGATGACCCCCAGTGCTCGCAGGAGGTGAACCATGGTGTGCTTGTCATTGGCTATGGCACCCTGGATGACAAGGATTATTGGCTCGTGAAAAACAGGTAAGGACACAACCCCCTATCGATTGTCACCTCCAGCCTCACTGCCCGCAGGGAATGTCTTCTCATTGACCTCCCACTGCCCAACCCAACACCCTCACAACATCCCAGTGTCCAATATCTGTACTGATGGGAGGGAGTTGGATGCAGCAAGGGTTGTTATAGAGCTGGAAGTTGCTCTTGGTCCTTCAGTCATGTTGGGGAGCACCTTTATGTCATCCCAGGAGCGTGAAGGACCTTTAAAAGCGTTTCAAATCCACTTTATGCCCACCTTAAGCTCCCTTTGTGCTGATGTAACGTAACACAGAGCCATTGAGGTTGAAGGGCTCTGGAGCTCATCCAACCCCGGTATGGGACGAGGAGCCCTGGGTTGATGAAAACCCTTCCCTGTTGTGATGAGGATGAAGCTGCTTCACTTGCAGGGGAGGGCATTAACGTTTCCTATGTCCCTTTGGTTCCTGTCCCATCCAGCTGGGGCGTGCGCTTCGGAGACGAGGGCTACATCCGCATGGCAAGGAACCACTCAAACCACTGCGGGATCGCCAGCTATGCCTCCTACCCCCTCATCTAGACATGGCATTCCTGAGGGATCCACCTCAGGATCTACCCTGGGATATCCACCAGCCCAGAGCTACCACTCTGTGCCTCTGTGGGCAGCGATCAGGCTCTTGCAGGGTGGGAGGGCCCCTTTGCATGGGAGGATGTGGGGATGTGATTTATAGGCACTTGGTGGCTTCTTTTTGGGGTTGTTTTGGGGTTTCAGAGTTGAATCGTGGGACCCACAGCTCAAGCAGAGATCACCATAATGGGGACCGTGCTCTCCTCTCTCCAGCACTGGGTTTGATGACACTGGAACCATTCCCTCTGTGGGCAATGCTGATGCGATCGAAGGTGTTCTTTGAGAAATAAAAGATCACTTTTGCTGTTTAACGCCCAATATCTGTTCTCTGGAGGTGGGAATGGGTGGAATTCTGGCTGGAATTCTCACCTGGCTCCCCCACATAAGGACCCCTCTCCACGAGCGATGCTTCACTCCCAACATGGGCCTTCTCCATCCTCCCTCATTACCCACAACGTATACCCGGGTCCCTGAGCAAAGTCCCTCGGTGCTGACCAACGGGGTGGCTTTTGCTAACTGCGTATCCCAGTGCTTGTACCCCCACCCCAGGAGGACCCGAGCTGAGATTCGTTGTTATACCCAGAGGGAGATGAAGACACAAGCGAGGTCAAACGCTGCTCATCAAAGAGGTTTGTTCATCACTTACCTGAACGCAGCAGGACCGTGGTAAGGAAACGGCGATAGGGAAGGGGGATACAGGAAAGGGGGATACAGAAAAGGGCTCTCTCTTGGAAAGCGGTGCCCGGAGCCCCCCGGTAGCCACATCCCGGGAGCGCTGGGGTCATCCCGGCCCCGCAGCACCAACCGGAGCCCCAAACCACTCTGGAAGGGACCGAGGGCGCCGGGCTCCAATGCTCCGGGATACACACCAGGACCCATCCAGGACCCATCACCGACCCTCGCGTCATCCGGAGCCACACGGGGCCGGTTCTGGGCTATGACCCCTGCACGGAGCACAACGCCGGGGGCAGCTCCGGGGGTCGTCCCAAGAGGGGCTCTGCGTGGTGCTGATGCCACAGAATGGACCCGGTCTGGAAATGCATTCCCTGCTCGCAGGAAGGAGCGAGCGCTGCTCCATCCCCTGGGGAGGGCTCAGCACACTCCGTCCTCACTCCCCCATTGCATCTCCCGGCACCGGCCCAGCCCTGGGGGGTTCAGTGCTCCCCATCAGACCTCAGCAGACCACGGCTCAAGGCAGCGCACTCAAAGCAGCTCATGAAGTGCAGACACTCAGCCCTGCTCCCAAGCCTAAAGCACCGGGACAAAACGTGGTGCTGGGCATCACCTACACATGGTGACCGCTGGAAAAGTGCCCCCAAGACGGTGATCTTAACCGCATGGAAGTCCATCTGTGTGCTGAGCTCAGGATAGCACACTCAGCAACCCACACAGAGTGCAAGCATCCTGCCCCTGCTCCTACACCAAAAGCACCAGGACTAAAAGTTGGTGCTGAGCATCACCTACACATGGAGAGCTCTGGAATGATGCCACCAACATCGAGGTCCATCCTTGCTTTGCCATCTATAACTCCATCTGTGTCCTGCCCCTCTCTGAGATCAAAAGGATGTCCTGGAGCAAGGCACACAGAGTGCAAGCATCCTGCCCCTGTTCCTGCACCCGAAGCACCAGGACTAAAAGTTGGTGCTGAGCATCACGTACACATGGAGAGCTCCGGAATGATGCCACCAACATGGAGGTCCATCCTTGCTTTGCCACCTATAACTCCATCTGAGTACTACCCCGCTGTGAGATCAAAAGGATGTCCTGGAGCAAGGCACACAGAGTGCAAGCATCCTGCCCCTGCTCCCGCACCCAAAGCACCAGGACTAAAAGTTGGTGCTGAGCATCACGTACACATGGAGAGCTCCGGAATGATGCCACCAACATGGAGGTCCATCCTTGCTTTGCTATCTAAACTTGATCTGAGTACTGCCCCGCTGTTGAGCGCACCAGGTGTCCTAGAGCAAGGCTCACAGACCTCAAACGTCCAACCCTTGGTACAGCACCCAAGGTGCCAGGGCAGAAAACTGGTGCTGGGCATCACCTACTCATAGAAAGCTCTGTAATGGCACCACCATCATGGCAACCTACCCTCACTTTGCCACATATACCCCCATCTGCGTACTGCCCCTCTCTTGCCTGTTCTTGGGCCTCCTGGATGTGCACAAATCCAGCCCCTGCTCGCACGCCCAATGTGCCAGCATTAAAAGACAGTGTTGGGCATCACCTGTGCATGGAGAGCTCCGGAATGGTGCCACCAACATGGCAATACACCCTTGCTTTGCCATCTAAAGCTCCATCTGTGTACTCACCCTCTGTTGAGTGCTCTTGAAGGTCCTGGAGCGTGGCTCCCGGAGTGCAAACATTGAGCTCCTGCTCCAACACGTAAGGAGCCAGGACTGAAAGGTGGTGCTGAGCATCACCTATGCATGGAGAGAACTGGAAGGTGCCACCAACGTGGCAATTCACCCTTGCTTTGCCTGGGTGCTTCTGAGCTCTCCTCACCCATGAGTCACTGGTTTCACGATGGACCCCCTCAGCCAGCACCAGTTTGGATTGAAGGGTCCTTAAAGCTCCTCTAAAGCCACGGGCAGTGACAGCTTCCACTGGAGCAGGATGCTCCAACCCCTGTGTCCATGGAATGGGGCAGGCACAGCTCCTCTGGGCACCCTGTGCCAGCGCTCAGCACCCTCACAGGGAAGAGCTTGTGCCTAAGAGCTCAATTCCCCTCTGGCAGGTTAAAGCCATTCCCTGTCCATCCCTTGTCCAAACCCCCCTCCAGGTTTCACTGGGATGAATCTCATGTGTATAATGAAACTTGAACTGAAAACCTCTCCTGAGCAGGGATCACCAGTGCCAGTCTGGATTTCAACCAATGTGGCTGGGAAGGGATGACTTGTGGATGTACAGCACATGCTGCAGCCTACACACGCTGCTGCGGCCTCAACCAGAGCAGGCACTTAAAGGGTTTGATGAAGGCCTAAATCCTTCCTTTGTTCTGTGCCAACCCAGGGGTGCAGGGAGCAGCGGAACCCCCATGGCCATTGGCATCATCCCCCTTCCCATCCCACCACGAGCACCAGGAACAAAGAGCAACGGTGGCACCCGCTGAGCCCTGCTCCAGTTCAACTCCATCTTTAGCAGTCCCCATCCATGGGGAAGGAGATCGGGGTCACCCCAGGAGACGGCAGCCACACGAGGATGCTGCTCCAGCGCCGTATCCCGCACCCCACTACAGCGCAGTGATGGGAAGCAAACCTCCCTGGCAGGGAGCAGAGTGCTGCCTCAGCGCTTGCAGGGAGCTGCAAATTATCTCCCCTATGCAAAAGCAGGTTATTAGCATAAATTAGAGCTCTGTGGAGCCGTGCTGGGGGAGGCAGAAGCCCCCGGGCTCCCACTGTCGCCTTCAGATGCTTCTCCTCATCCGGAGCATTGGGATGCAAAGGGGCTGAGATGAGGCTGCAGGGATGTGGCTCCATCCTCAGTGCCCGCACTGGAGGGTTTCCATCACCTCCATCGTGCCTGAGCAGGGCCACCGCTTCCATCAAAGTGCCCCATTGCGTTTTCATCCCTTAATCTTGCCTTTAGGAAGAGCTTTGAAGATAGAGACCCTCTTCTTCCCTTCTCCCACGACCGCTCATGTAGGAGCATGGGATGACTTAGGATGGACCACGGGAAGGGATGGGGCAGTGTCCCCCATCTGAGCTCGCTGTGGGGCAGCCAGAGCCATGCCCAGTGCAGGGACTGATGCCCAGGACCACCCCTCCCCTGCCCAGCTCACTGCAGCTCTGCATTGTTCCCCTCCACAGCTTCTGATCACTTCTGAGGCACAAACAGGGCCATTCCCACTTCCCCCTGTGCCCATCTGGGGCTATAAATGGCTGTTTAAATGAGTTACACCAGCACCACCATTGCCTCATGCAGCTCAACTTGTAGCGACAACAGAGGGGCATTGATGCCTGAGGGGCATCAAAGCTGCCACGGCCCCAAACCCCATCAGATCACACACGCTGGGGTTGCCACATGTCCACGACGCTTCCTCTTCCCCATGACCCCATCAGCGCAGCTTCACTTCCATCTCAAGATGAATTCCCACCACTGAGTCTTCCCATCACAACAGCCCCCGAGGCACAGATGGGGTTTGAACCCTCGCTGCATTGCTGCCATCCCAAGGGAGCTCCTGCCTTTGCTCAGTGGGATCCTGGGGGGTGATGGGGGTCTCCGGGTGCTCCAGAAGTCCATTGGGGAAGGGAAGGTCCTGCCCCAGCTCTAGGGGAGGTGGTGGCCCATAGGAGCCGGGGGCACGATCTGTGATGAGGGGCGTCTGGGGCACCCCATAGCCTGCAAGGACATGGGTTGGGTTTAGCTCACCCCATCCCCAAAGAGCTGATGAGCTCAGGGCTCATCTTCCCATGTGCAGTGCCCATTACCTCCACATAGGCAGTGGAAATCAAAGCTGGGTCCAGCTTCTTCCTCGTGAGAGATGGAGACTGTGGAGCAGAGCAGAGCATCCATGAGGCAGATCAGGATGAGCCCAGCACCCTGGGGATGGGCTCAGGACAACCTCACCTTCCTGGTGGGCTGGAGACTGGAGTAAATGGTTCTGATGTCGGGGTCCTGAAGGAGCCTGGGGCCCTGCAGGGACAAACCCTCCAAATGCACAAAGAACGGCAAAGTTTGGGCAAAGAGGGGTGGGCTCTGCAGCTGGGATGAAGGAATTCAGCCCATGGGCAGCTCAGGCCCCCCCAGCACAGGCCTGACCCTACCTGTGCTTTGCAGATGACGGCATAGATGGTGTTTTCTCCCAATGCAGCCTCATTCTGTGTTGTACTCTGAGGCTGTAAGTGACCCCAGGCTGGTTAAAGGGATGCCCAAGCCGAGGTCCGTCCCTCCAGGGGAGGACCCCCACGGACACCCCCAGCACTCACAGGGCCTCGGTCTGTTTGGGCTTTTCCCACCTCCTCATAGACAGTCAGTGTCTGCTCGATGTGTTCTGGGGAGTTGGAAGGGTCAGAGTGAGACACGAGGGGTTACAGCCCCTGTTATGGGGGGGGAACCCTCAATGAGCAAAGCAGAGGGAGAAAGAGGTCCCCTTGGGCGCAGGGAGGTTTTGCTGTGTTGGCATCGGGCAGGACAGCGATGCTGTGGTGTGGAACAAAGCGCAGATCCAGACCCAAACCGTCCTCCAGACCCCATGGGATGCGGCCTCCAGGCCTGGGCTGCTGGGATGCTCCATCCATACATCAGCCCAGGGCACCGTCCATTGGTAGGGATGGAGGAAGGCTTCGTGCTCTGGCAGCACACAGCAGCTTATCCCTTAGCCTCAGGAGGAGAAAGACCCCCGGGGTCAGCACGGGGAGCATGAGGAGCATCCAGGACAGCGTCCAGGAGCTGCCAACCACAGCCCCACATCTGCCCGTGCCATGAGCACAGGGACAAACCTCCTGGGGGATCCTCGCGTCGTTTCCTCCACCACCAGATGATGGCAAAGGCTATGGCGATGGCCAGGACCGGCACAGCCACTGCCACTGCCATTGCCACTGCCCAGCCTGGAAGGATGCTGGAAGGCTCTGCGGGAGGAGAAGAGGAGAAGGGGAAAGCTCTGATGAGCCTCAACCGTTCCTAAAGGGTCTCCATCCCCACAGAGGACAGACCCAGGAGGGGAAGCGGCTCTTGGCACAGCGGCTCCAAAGGAGGACCGTGCATCCCATAACCCAACCACACGGAGCTGAGGATGAGTTACCGGCGGCCGCGGCGCGACAGGCGGCCGAGAGACTGACGTGGGCCGAGCTCCAGCTCACCACATTGCTCACGTTGCAGTAGCACACGGTGGGGTCGGCATCCCCATGGATCTGCCGGTACAGCCGGGACCCCCGCTCCAGCGTCCCCACTGCATCCCCACTGCAGGACCAACTGTAGGACACAGGGCCGGCCCCGGGCACCGTGCAGAGCAGAGAGAGGTTGCACCATCCCAGTGCATCCCGCAGGATGAGGGTCTCCATATGGGGGGGCTGAAGGGGCTCTGCAGGGATGGATACGTTCAGGGGGGAGCGGGGACCCGGGGAGCAGCAGGATGGGACCCGGACACTCACCCTGCACCCACACGTGGAAGCATTCGGTGCTCACAGCACCATCCGCATCCTCAACCTCGGCCACGTAGAGCCCCGTGTCTGCTGCGTGAAGGGGACCGATCCGCAGGGAAAGGGGCTCCTCCTGGAAAACGGCTCTCCGGGACAAAGGATGCTCGAGGATGGAGGGGGCTTTGTTCCTCTGAGCAGCCAGGATCACC
>JASSUY010035702.1:0-22976 GCA_032466535.1 Forpus xanthops
GTGGTGAGGCACTGGAATGGGTTGTCCAGGGATGTTCAAGGCCAGGTTGGACATAGCCTTGGGTGACATTGCTTAGTGGGAGGTTTTCCTGCCCTTGGCAGGAGGGTTGGAACTAGATGATCTTAAGGTCCTTTCCAACCCTAACTATTCTATAATTCTATGAACAGGTACCATTCACTTTTCTGCTCAAATTTAACATGCACACAACAAAAATATTTGGTTTAGTTCTGCTTTTCTAGCAATAGGTGGCACTATCAAATACCACTTTTGTAAGAATTTGTTGTGCACCATTTATTTCTATATTCAAGTGGAACATCTGCAGGGAAATGTAGATAAACTTATTTTCCTTCCTGCTTCCCCTAAACAGAGCAAAAACTACATCTTGCAGTTGCTTTGTTCCTGTTTAAGCTGTAATAATGCTCAAACACATTCTTTCAACAGTTAGAAACTCAAGAGAAATATATTGCTACTGTTTTGAAGGGTATGATACTTAAGACAAGTGGCAAGCAGATAAACATGCCATGTGCTCCAGCAGTCTGTATGACAACATTCGTGTATGAAAAATAAGATCACAGTTCTAAAATAGGCATTCTTTCAGCACTTTCAGCTACCTTTTGTGACCTGTTAAAATACATCATATTATTATTTTTCTCTTCAATTTCCATATTTTCCCAGGTTTTTGGACAATATGCATGGTTGCAAAAAACACATCCTTCCAGGCTGCAAAACAAGCACTTTGCTACGCTCCTCCTTGAACCAGTTTATTGCTCTCTTTTCTTCCACACTCACCAGTCTCTTCCTCTGTACAATACCCACTCTACATGCTGGTACCTCTTCTTCTCCCACCACTGCTGTGCTGGTTCTGCACTCCTCGTTTCTGAAAGATGCCTAACAGCTGCAGCACTGAGTCCGAATCCCAAGCTCACTGTTTACGAGGCTGATCATGTACATAATATTGTTTATGAGATTTGCCACTTCTCCAGTGTAATTTTTGAAGTCCCAACTCCAATATAACATTCTTCTCACCTAAGCTGTTTGCACAAGGGATATTGTTCATAGGAAAAGAAAGCATACCAGACTAAGTCTCTTTTGGATTTTAATTTGGTTTGTTTCAAAACAAAATTCACTGGAAGCCCAGGAAGAACTTCTGTTTGTCTCAAAGCAAGGAAAGAATTAAACACCAAAGCCCTTTTCTTAAGTCTTCAGGTTACTACAGCAAAAGCATTAAATCATTCTTAAAATTGCTACATGCCATTAGGCAACCTTCCACTCTTCCTCCACAGATCAGCCCCAGCCCTGCAATTTCATAGCACTTTCTCATGCAAAGCATGCCCAGACTCCACTGACAGTGCACTGACACGACATGCTTCACTTTCCATTGCCCACTGTCCTTAGCCGTTCATTATCCTGACTGCTGTTCCTACAGAATAATGATACACTTGGCCTCTGCCTGTGACTAACACATTTTGCTACAGGGCTTCTTTTAATTGAAACACATAGCATATACTTCCTGTTTTGGAGCAACAGCCAAACATTTAGTAGAGAACTTACCTGCTTCCCCAACTCATAGAAGGCAAAAGAGTAAATATGTTTTTAAGCAGGGGGCATTCAGCCCGAATAAAATACTACCTCTCTTGCTGTACCAACCTGGGGGATTCTCACTGATCTCAGAAACACATCATGTTCTGCTGTGCTGAAAGATGCCTTCCACCAAGAAATCATCCAAATATAAATAGTTCCAATAATAACAAAACATATATGAAATGCTAGAAAGTTCTCACCTTTTAAAAAACCTGCTTTATGACTTGACACTCATTTAATGATTTCAGCTCTAAGTAACCAGAATGGATTCCTTTAACTACAGAATGATTTAGAGCTGAGCTTAGCCAAAAGCCAGCAATCAGCCCGTAACTACAGCAGATGTTTCCCCAGCTGAAGTCACTCAGACTAATTCCCTTACCCAAGGACAAGAAACCGGACATCTAAAACTCAGGAACTGATATATTTAGGTTCTCAATGATAAGGAATTACCACTGATACACATTTAAATGAAACAATAACTTTGCATAAAAATCTTTCCCCCAAAAAAGCAGCATATTTTGTTTTAAAGGCTTCATTAAAGTCAAAGCTCAAAAATACTCAGTTTCATCAACTCCAGTTGAACAAAGGAAAACAAAGTCAAGACATCTCACTATTTGGCTAACAGAGTAGAAGCAGCCAGTGTGTGCAGAAGAAAAAAAAACAAGAAGCCCATGTAATACCTTGATGCACGGAGCAGAAATTGTTCTATTTAATTAAGATAAAATTACTGTCTTCTGAATTAATCACATCTGATTCTGTTTCACTGAGTTCTCAGTTATGGTTGCCATGCGTCAATAATAAAGCATATTGTTAAATACATTTACCATTAAAGTTCCAGCTTGTATTTTCACATTACTGTGCTTTATAGAGTTAATCTGCACCTTTGCAGCATATTCTAACACATTCTAGTTGCTCTGGCCCCAGACATACCTGAAGATAACTTCATTTAGTGCCAGAAGTGAAATAACCAATTACTGATTGCTCTTCATTGTTATTGAATAGATTACCTACTAGCTGTATATCAACATATGCTTGTTTAACTCTTGGAAGTTTCCCTGGTGCCTCAGTCTCTCAGAACGCTCCCATCACAGTGATCACATCTCCTGCCCCACTGATTCCTGGAGCTGTAGATTCCAGAGAGTCTCTGTGACTCAAACCCAAGAAAGCAGAGTCTCAGAGCAGTGTACTCCCATTTATCATGAGGAACACAGTAGGTCATGACTGAAAGGCAAGTTTCTGCTGTGCAAGAGAACTGTTACAGGAGATGCCAAGTGTGTGCTATAATAACTTTTAATTTTTTTGCCTTGATTTATATATGAGTTTGTACAGCATTATATGTCCTGAATGACTACTTGTGTTTACATGTATATCATTAAGGTTAGCTGCTAAGGGTAGTAAATGTTGCATTGATCACTGCTGCAAAGCCAGTGAATGCAGATATTGCCTTCTCAAAAACCTATAAACTAAAGAAACATACATTATCTTCATTGAGCAATTAAAATGAAATTTATTTCTATAAGTTTGGGTTGCTCCAATCTGCTTTAAAAACCAACAAGAGTAGACTGCATAAGCAATAGTCTTTTAGAGGACTTTTGAAAACAAGCTATGAGTAAATCTTCCCTGCATGTAGAACAATATTAAATTTCAGCTCTGCCTCTAGCATAATTAAGTACCCACAACAGCATAAAACTTTCATTAAATTATGGTGTTTGGAGGGAAATGTAAATTTGCCTTCAGATACAAGGTTGATATTTCAACCCCTTCATAGACTGAATATCATTATGGGAGGAGGCAGGGAGGAAGACACAAAATAAGCAAAACAGTTACTGAGCACTCCTCTTCCCTCGTAGTGCATAATCAGAGAAGATAACAATTAAATGGCCATTGTCTGCCACCTCCCCCCAAGGGAGAAAAGAAAATAAAGAAACAAACAGAACTACTAAGGATACCTTTTAACTGCTGTCTCACACCAAACAATGACTATGCTGTTACTTCTGATGACATTCACATGGAAGTTGTTTGGGTTCCTCCCCTTCCATCAACAGCAGCCCTTTTCATGGGAAACAAAATTAAGACAAGAAAGCTCTTTCCAAAATCAAGAAAAGCCACACAAAGGCTTGATTATGAATCCACTCAACAACTACAGCACTTCAGTCGCTGTTGGCAAAAGCATGGATTGGCTGCTAAGAGTGAAGTCCAATAGTGGCTGCTATTCACCAATGGCAACAATTTGTATCACCTCCTCAAGCTAACAACCACTCAGGCCATCAGCTGCTCCATGAGGGTACAAGTCCTTGATGGAGTCCAATCTCTGCAGCCTTCCACATCCTTGAGCAGATATCAAGCTGATGCATGTATTTCTTTAACACTGGGGAATGGCCCTGGCCAGCATGTGCCCATCTCTGAAGGCACCACTAAATCTACTTCTGCATCAGGCCATCCATCCATAGAGCAAGATGTGGTATGCTGAACCAAAACATAGAATCATAGAATAGTTAGGGTTGCAAAGGACCTTAAGATCATTCAGTTCCACCCCCCTGCCATGGACAGGGAAATCTCACACTAAACCATGCCACACAAGGATCTGTCCAACCCGGCCTTGAACACTGCCATAGATGGAGCATTCACAACTTCCCTGGGCAACCCATTCCAGTGCCTCACCACCCTTACAGGAAAGAATTTCTTCCTTATATCCAATCTAAACTTCCCCTGTTTAAGTCTGAACCCGTTACCCCTTGTCCTCTCACTGCAGTCCCTAACGAATAGCCCATCTCCAGCATCCCTATAGCCCCCCTTCAGATACTGGAAGGTTGCTATGAGGTCTCCACACAGCCATGTTGTCCCTAGCCTGTCTTTTATTTGCAACGTATCTATAGAATCCCTTTCTGTTATCTTTAACATCCCTAGCCAAGTTTAATTCTAACTGGGCCTTAGCTTTCCTGACCTGGTCCCTAGCTTCCTGGACAACAGCCCTGTATTCTTCCCAGGCTGCCTGTCCTTGCATCTACCTTTTATAAGTCTCTTTTTTCCTTTGAATTTTCCTGAGCAGCTCCTTGTCCATCCAAGGAGGTCTCCTGGCCTTCCTGCAGTACTTCCTTCTGGTAGGGATGTATCACTCCTGAACTTACAGCAGGTGATCCTTGAATATCAACCAACAGTCCTGACCGCCCCTGCCCTCTACGGCTATAACCCATGGAACCTTGCTAAGCAGGTTCCTAAAGAGGCCAAAGTGTGCTCTCTTGAAGTCCAGGGCAGTGAGCTAGCTCACTGTCCTGAGGATCTCAAATTCAACCATCTCATCATGATCACTGCAACCAAGGCTGCCCTGGAGTGTCACATTTCCAACCAGCCCTTCCCTGTTGGTGAGCACAAGGTCAAGCATGGCACCTCTCCTTGTCAGCTCCTCTTGCAGACAGAAGAGCTTCAGAAGAAGCTCTTGCAGAAGGAAGTTGTCTTCCACACAATCAAGGAACTTCCTGGATTGCTTGTCCTGGGCTGTACCATCCCTCCAACAGATATCAGTGTGATTGAACTCTCCCATGAGAACAAGGGCCTGCAAGCATGAGGCTCTTTCTGTCTATGGTGCTTCATCCACCGAGTCCTCTTGGTCAGGCCATTGGTAACAGACCCCTACAATAATATCTTCCATCTCTATTCCCCCTTTAACCCTGACCCACAAACTCTCTGTTGACTGCTCAACTCTCTATTTGACTGCATCCAACTTCCTATATACAACACAAACTTCCCACCCTGTGGTCACAGTTGGGACTTGATTAAACGTTTATAAATGTGTGAGTTTCACATCACATAAAACTACAGGAAACTGAAAACATTTTATCTGATGAATGACCAAACAAGATTAATTCTTTTTTTGGTAATGACTAGTCAAAACTAATCTTAAGAAAGATCAAGCTGGTTTTATCTTGATCTATATTTTACATAAATTAATTAAGCTGATACTGAATCAGTTTTATACTGAAACTGTCCTCACTCTTTGATTACAATCAAAACCCCCTTTATCTGAATGTGGACCTCCTGACCGTCACTGAACAGTGAAGAATACCTGACATTCAAGTTCACATTTTCTTGGAAGGCCAAAAACAGAACAGAGGCACCAACAACTCCCAATAATGACATTTTAAGCATGTACTTGGGAGCACATACTTCTTATATCTTATCCGCGTTCAAGGACTTTATAAATAAACTTACCTACAGAAATATGAGAGACTAAAATGGTTTGCCAATGTCCCTTTTCTTTTTTTTTAAACATGAGGACTAGACAACATGCTCCTGGAATACCTATAAATCACTGTGTTCTTCATGCAATAAAACACTGTTCCTTTAAATATTAGTCTCTATATTTTATGAAAACACTTTCATAAAGTTATTAACAATGTCAGTGATTTCCCCACCCTTATCTTTTTTACAGGAAAAAAAGAAACCAAAACACAAACTGTAGGAGTACTATAGAACTTGTAAAAATACTTGGCAGCTTCTCCTGACTTGAGGAACACTGCACACTCTCCTTCCTCAGAACATTCAGTGTTGCAACTCAAGTCTCAAGTTCTCATTCAGCTTTAATGGCCACAAACTGATCCCTTGTATTTTTCCAATCTATCAAAATATTTCATTAAAATTTCTATTTAGAGTTGGCTCCTGCAGCACACCTGATTTCTGCAGCAGATGTGGGGTAATAAAGCACTTCAGAAAGCCTAATATAAACATTATTGTAAAACAAGTACTGCCATGAACCAAAACGTCAAGATTCCATATATTATAGGATATTAGAAAGCTAAGAATATCTATGAATACCTTAGTAATTCAGCTACTTACAATACAAGTTAGAACACAATTTGGTAGTTTTCTGGTTTCTCTACATATCATACCATGTTTGAAGCCTCAGAAGACGATTCACAGCAATCAGCATTATAGGATATAAATCTTCATCTACTGAAATCCAGAAAGTGTGTACATTAAAAGCAAGCTTGTACTGTTAAATTGGAATAATAATTACTTTTCTCTATTTATCTCTTAGTGTTACTACAGCCAAATAAGAAAAAAAGCAAACATTCAAGCACTCCTACACAGACACTATCTTTATAATGAGAACAACAATAAAAGCTATTAGATGGTACATAGCTAAAGGAAAAAGCTTTTCCTTTAGGTCAAATATATCAGTACTAGCTTGTATATAATCAAACCTGAAAGATTATTCCTTTAAAATCCTTTAGTTGTTGATATCCACAGTTCTAATCCTCGAGTCATTGTTGACTGCCACTTTAATGTTTGTGTTATACTGTTTAAATTTTGGTGTCAAGACTTTTTTTGCCAATACTAAACCACTCATGCTTCACTTGTGTAATTCATGTCATTTGAGAAGCCCTTAATTTAATTAAAATCTTGTAAAACTAAGCAGGTCTGACTTAATTTTCTATATGCAAAGGTACAGAAGCACATTACTTGGATATTTTGTTTGAACAGCTCATTTCAAAATTTATTATAAGTTACTATCATACCAAGAATAATAAAGATATATTTTTAATTACTTTTGCTCACAAGAACAGGCTAATACATATTCCATCAATATTATGATCCCCTTGGATGGAGAGAAGCTAAATGCTAACCCAAATAGATTCTAAGGCTATAATTACTTGGTAAACAAGGGAATCATACCAAATAATTATTCATTGAGCTCATATTAAATTAAACTAAAAGAAATTTTTGAGATCTGCTGTATTGTATTTTTCTCTTTTGCTCCTGCCTACTGCAATGTCATTGAGCATATCATTACCCGGGCGACATTGCTCTCCAAGCCTGCTTCACACAAAGCAGGCAGACTGCGCAGGGTGCACTGTTCTGCCTTCCTTCTCTCCCCAGTGATGAAGTACAGATAAAGACACAATGCCACTGCACACACACACCATATTAAACAGGAAAATGTTGCTTTGATGATGCAGGGACCAAGTAAAAAGCAACAGATCAGGAGGTCACCTGGGCAAGGTCATGCAGAAAGATTATTTCTAATCTCCTTTAAAAATATTATTAAGGCTTTTTGTTATGATGCCTGCAGAAAGGCTCTCTGGTTGGCTGAATGATAAACACTGCTATCTGTAGCAGGGGAAAAAAAACCCAACGCACACAAAAAGCCAGCTCTTTTGCCCACTCAGCCATTAAAAACCCCTTTCATTTACAAGGATTGATGACCTCCTCTGCAAAACTCAGTATTTCACTATTAGAAAAAAAGATGTCTTTAAAAGACGACACTTGAGCAGAGCCCTGCATACACAACACAACCGGGTTTCTCAAAAGAGTTTTTCAAAGAAAGATACAGGCTGTAAAGAGTAATATTTTCACTAGAACACTTCTCTTCTGAGCATTTCTCCCCAAACCCAAACCATATCAATAGTGAGAGTTGCAAAATCTGCAGGTATTGCTGGTAAAAGTCCTGATACATTATGTCACTGTTTCACAGTGAGATCACTTGGTAACTTCAATTATTTGGAGGCAGCATTAATGACCTTGCATTGGCAAAACCCAGTTTCCAGAAAAGCATAACATCCATTTGCTCTGAGCACATCGGAGCGTACACCACTAGAGGTTGTGCTTCTAGGACCTGACCCAAAATTTTCCAAGGTATTAAAAGCTTTTCCAACAAGTCCACAGGACTCACATGTAAGACCAAGGCAGCAAGGTTACCAGGGAATTGGGCCTGACAAAAGCTTGAGCACTCTAGGCCATACCACCCGGCAGCGCAGGATAATCATTGTCACCCAAACTTTACTTATAAGGTAAGAACTGGTAATAATGTTTTTTAAGCTGCTACAAAATGACAATGTAGTTGTAGAATGATGTTACAGTTTTACATCCTGATGCAGATTTTTAATCTTTAAGTAGACTATTAAAAAAAATTCAAAGAAAAAATTAAACCTTACCATTAAGCTCCTTTCGCATGCTTAGCATACCAGACATTTTGTACCAAATGGTTTAATCTATTAAATACCTCTCAAATAGTTGGTCTGTGTTAAAGAAATTTGAAATCCCGAGTTTAAAGGAGTATGTTTCTCTAGCCCCACAGTCTCCTATGACCTCAGGACCAAATCCTATCCCACCCCAATTATAGCACACATGGCCACACCTTTTCTCCAGTCATTAGATGTATTTGATGACTCCTGCAGTTACATAGCTGCATAACTCTCTTTGCAGTGTTTGCCCAAATGAAACACACCTAACCACAGCTCTGCTTCCCTCTGCCTTCTTCAGCACACCTCTCCCAGGACATGGCACCAACCTCCTAAAGGCCTAATTCAGCTGGTCTTCAGGCAGCTCTCAATCTATGTCTAGCTAACATGCATTTCAGCAAAGTAAGGATCTGCAGCTTTTCACAAATTTAGCTCACCACAGGCAGGGATTTGTAGCAACAACTGCTACTAAGAATACATTTCTTCCAAATGGCCTTTCCTCTCATGATACCAAACCTGGCATTCTGAAAGGAGCTGACTTCTCCCAGCTTGGTGGGGGATGCAGCTGAAGTTGTTTTATGTGTCAAAACAATAAGGATATGCTTAGGATATGCCCTGAGAATATGCACAGCTAACAAGCAGGTACTGCTTCAAGGGAAAGCCAAATTAATAACCCCCATTTATGAGTCAGTTAATGCTTACATAGACAACCTAAAGCTTTTTTTTAACCCTGAAGTAAAGTAGTAGTGAGAAACTAAAGCTTTCGATTCTGAAAATATCACAATTTGACCATCTGGCAACAAAAGGGACAAGCTGACCAAGCTAGTGGAGCAATCTAGCTAGAGAAGTAAGGGGTAAAGGGAGAAAGCTACTTCCAGAATCCTACAATCCCCGAATACTCTAAGGAATCACAAAGTACAAGTACACACTATGTTGAGATCCACAGGGAGATGTGCTGGATCTAGTGTGACAAACACCCTTGACTAAGAAGCTGCAGCAACGGGTTGGACTAAACGACCTCCCAAGGTCCCTTCCAGACTAAATGATTCTATCATTTTACAGACGAAAAGCTGGAGCATTGAAAACTAGAAACAACACAAAAATGACAAAGTAGAGTGGTACCGGACAGGTTTCAAATTAAAATTCAGCTTGACATATGGGCAAAATGGTACTGAGAAAAAGAACTCATGACAGTGAGAAAAAGGGCAAGGTTTTTCCTGTATGCACACAGATGAGAAACAAGTAAATCTACAGTAAAAAAAGCTGTTGGCTGCGGCAGATCACAAGCTTCACATGAATCAACAATATCATGCTGTTCCTCACACTCTAAATATATATTATGTTTATATTTATATAAGGCTGTATAAACAACAAAACAGACTGAAATAATCCTTCCAGCCCTGTTCAGATGCAGTTCTGCACTTAGTTTGAGGCACTGCACTTCAAGAATGAGGAAAGCCAGGCAAGATCCAGAAGAGTGCCACAGGATAATCAGAGAAAACATGACCTATATAAAACCAGACTGTCAAAAATCTAGATTGTTTAGTCTAAAGAGGACTTAAGATGGTAGAAGGGGATGGGACAAGATAACACAGTTTCAACTGCATATAATGCAGAAATAAAAAGTGTTTCAGTTATATTCATGTTATTCAGTTAGCAACAGTAAGAAATCTAACTACACAAACCAAAGGTTGAGATTACAAATACTTTTCAATGGTAGAGAATGAATTGAGTAGATGGGATAAAGGTTTCAGAGATTCACCACCATTGGAGGCCTTTAAAAATGACTTAGCCAAGTACCCGAGAGGAATGACTGTATCCTGTCCTCAGGCAAGAAACAAACCAGAGTCCCTCTTAAAGTCATCTCCAGTGTTATTTTTATATGATCCTATCATTTCTGCTCGGTTGGAGGTTGCAGTGTTATCTAACACTGCATGACTCTGTTTTAACGGCAAACATTATTTGGTTCTGCTTCCAACTTGCTGCCCTTAAAATCCTTACCTCCAACAGTGGGTCTTATGTCTTCTATGTCATTCAAGCATGCCCAGAATCCCAATAAACCAGCGTCAGTCCTCATGCAGAGAGAGGTTAATGGGCAAAGCCCAATATAAAGCCTACTGAAGCCACATCCTAAAACTCAGAGGATGGTGCTGGCTGGTAAACCACACTATTGTGAAGCTTCAGATCAGCCCCTATGTGTGGAATAGCCAAATGCCTATGTTCACCATAAGGATTTTATACCACCTCAAAGCCTTGTACAAGTGGGCATTTCGTAGGGGGTTGGAAGGTTTATCACACTTAAGTCTCAGCTATAAAGAGAATCACACAGAGTTTGAAACTTTTACAGTCTTTATTTCAAAAAAAAAAAACCCTGAATATTGTCCTTTCTTAATTTCTGCAATGATTTCCATTAAATTGGTGAGTGGTTTGGTTTTGACGAGATTCATCTTGGACCAAACCACTTCAATTATAAGCACTCCTGGTTAAGAATTCAGACTGCTCCAAAGCAACAGACCACCTCTCGTGAGGTCTGGTATTTCACATAAGTCATATTATTGCATTATGAAGTCCTTAGGTTAAAAAAGTTACTACATCAATAACATCGACAGATTATTTCCCACTGATGCTAATTAAATATTTCACTTTAATCAGTGGAAAAAAAAATGTATTATTTATTAATTCTTTTCAAAACCATTATACCCTTAACTCAATGGCAGTAATTCAAAGATTCAAGTTACCTTCCCCACACCGCTGATGTGGGACCAGGGGAACACGCAGGCAGCTGCGCGTCTGCAGAGAGCCAGACTCCCTGCAACATTCAATCACCTATTTTTGCAACAGTAAATACAACAGCATTGGGTGTGAATTGCTCTTCTCTTTGTTTCAGCTTTATTTCTGATTTCCAAGTAGTCATGAGTGAAATACAGTGCTCAGCCTTTCAAACTTTATGTAAACTCTGAAATGAGACAGTTCACTGGTCAGGGCTGCAGCTTGGAACATGCGCTGCATCAGTACAGCTCTTCTGTGCAGGCTCATCTGCTTTCTTTATCTGGGGTCTCCATGTGTAAAATAAATAGCTTCCTCTTTCTTACTACTCATGCTGTGTGTTTTATTCACAGATGTTCGTGTGTACTAGACCTTCAAACCCAAAGTTTGAGCATGAATCTCACCAATTCCTCAGACTATGCTCCAAACACTGCCATGCTGCAATGTTAGACACAAGCATGCCAAGCAAGAGATTTACTTTATGCTCTTTGCTGGAATACCATTAAAAGCCTCTTTTCAAAGACATCATTCCTAGCATCCTGTTTCTAAGATTTTCTCTCTTTTTGCCCTAATTCATAAAAGAGGAAAAAGAACATCCTTCTGATCTCTCCCACCTAATTCTACAGTTTCATTCTACAGTCGGTGCTTTGTTGCTATCAACTTCTATGTCACCTTAAGGAAAAACTCAAACTTTTCTACATGTCTGGATTAATAGGCCCCACATCATGGAGCTACCAAGTCAGTCAGCATCATAATCATATATGCCTGAGCTTGAATCCAAACAAAAGATCCATAGAGCTTTATTCAATACTTGGCTCTGCTTTTTCATGGCTGTACTACAGTCTCACACTGTGCAACTTCAGTTTTCCTGAGGGAATGTATTTTTTCACTGTTTTTTTGAACATAATACTAATCTTATCATGTACTCATCATGTCACTCATGGCTTCCAATAGATTTTTGGGCATCTGTGCATTCTACAGAAAACAAAGCACATCTTATTACTGTATGCTTCACTTAAAGCCTACTAAGGTAATGACCTCGCAATATTCCACCTGTGGTTTTCAACAGCAGGACACCCTCTTTCTGCTAATAGTCTTGTGCTAATAGCAGCTCAATTCATCACATTTCAATTTACTTTTACCAAAGCCTAAAACTAGCTCACAAGTAAAGCAGAACTCATCTCTCCCTAACCTGCCACTCCCTCCTTCCACAGACACCACTACCACACACAAACACTCCCTGGAGAGCTGCTGTGTAACTAAACCTTTCCTTGGAAGGTGATTTCAAAGAACACCACAATTTGATTTAAAAAGGAAATTAAAATTTTGGCAGGGCTGGAAAACAAAAATCCAGGCCACACTTCAAAAACCCCCACAACAACACAAAACATGCAGAAAGGTGAACGCAACAGCCTTTATTTCTGCTTTATTCAATGACTACAAAAAAATTCAAGTCTGAGACGAGCTCATTTTATCTTTGTATCTAAAAATATAACCCCTGTTTTAGTAGAAAACTTCTTGTACTAGATGAAATGGTAGCACAAGTCTTTGGAGCTTAAAGAAAGACAAGACATAGACACTTAAAACTCTCAGTACAATTTCTAAGGAATGTTTCCTTAATCCACATCCAAGTCTGAATCATTCTTGAAATATTTACCTGACTACAGGAGAAAAATATAAGCTCTTAGTAAGGACTTTTTCAAGGCCAGGTTGGACAGAGCCTTGGGTGACATGGATTAGTGTGAGGTGTCCTTGCTCATGGCAGGGGGATTGGAACTGGATGGTATTAAGGTCCTTTCCAACCCTAACTATTCTAAGGACACTTAAGTTGGCAGCTGCTAATTAAGGGACACGAATGCCCACCAATACTCGGAATTACTGAGTAACATGAGGGATTGTAAGCCTGTAGGACACTGGGAAAAGAGTGGAATGCCTGCAGATCTTCTCTCTGTGCTCTACAAAGGGCAATTCTATGTTTGCAGAGATAGCGAGCGCTGCTGAGGTTGTGACTTCCTTGCCTGGGACATGTCAGTCCTTCAGCGATGCTGCCAAATGCCAAGTACTGAGAAGGGCCAATACAGGGACTGAGGCCCAGGAAGTCCAAGGTAAAGATAAAATACTGAAGCAGCATATCTCCCACTGCAAAATGTGTTAGAAAAGAGTTGAAAGAGCTTCCACCTTTCCAGTACTGCCACAAGAGAGCTCCAGTCCCTGTGAACATTAACCAGTTCTGTAAGAACTTCACCACACAGCACTGTGTCACCCTACTTATAAGTTCATGGGTGATTAGTATAAGCCTAACAACAGGTGTTCAGGTTTCAACTCTAAATCTTCTCTTAAAACCTTGTGAAATAAATATTCCTACTTTCCATACCTTGAAAGAAGTTCCCTCCCTATGCCAAAAATAAGCTTCAATCTTAGGCCAAAATGTCTTCCTAAGTCTCAAAAGCAGTATGAAAAACATATCTCATTCTGGGAAGACTTTAATTTGTATTTATTTTGCCTCAAACTTAGAAGGAAAAACAAACAAAAGAGAAATCCCCAATATTCTAGACTAGTGTGGTTTTGTGCCAGAAAAACTGACAAGTTAATTTGTCTAAAATTATTACATGGGAAGAAACACATTTTAGTCGAGCCTAAAAATATAGCTTCAACATTAAAGGGACAAGGAATTTTCCATAAGAAATACAACAGCTTTCCCAAGGAAGTCAATCAAACAACTTTGCAAGTCAACTTAGCAATTTTTATAGATACATTCCAAGGTCAAGGGGGTCCTGGTTCATGCAGCCTAACTTGCTTTACACCAACATGCCATCACACTTAATTTGATTACTTCTGGGTTTGAGCCCAATAATCCATGTTGAATTATGGCAGTACTCCTAGTATTGATGTAAAGATTCAGAGAGATGGATAATTCACTTGATCCTAATGCTTACAGATCAGTCTATTACTCACTATTCCTATCTACATAGGGAACAACTGTTTGGGCCCTTTCTTGCGTTTGCAGAAAAGGAGTGCTGATTTGTCCATAGAATCACAGACTGGTTTGGGTTGAAAGGGACCTTAAAGCTCATCCAGTTCCAACCCCCTGCCATGGGCAGGGACACCTTCCACTAGAGCAGACTGCTCCAAGCCCAGTCCAACCTGGCCTTGAACACTGCCAGGGGTGCAGCAGCCACAGCTTCTCTGGAGTTTCTTATTCTTCAGTTCCTTACTAGCTTCAATCCATATGCCTTCTTCACTGTAATGCTCAGCATCTCACTGAATCAGAGTACATTGTCTGAACATAGGCAGGATCAGTATAGATAATTCTGTGTTACTCCCTGCCCTCATTTACCACTTGGGTAATCTTTGTGTCATTTGCAAATTTTACCACGGTTCCATGTACTTCAGATCAATGCTCAAACTGCTAAATGGTGTCAAGCACAGTACTGATCCGTATGGAGCTGCACTCTATTATTACGATTAATTTTTTAGGTTTGTCAGTTGGCCAGTTCTTAAGCCTTTTAACTTGGCCTTCTCTTATACAGGGCAGTGCTATTTTTCAAACTGGAATGTCATTTAATGCAAAGAACTGTCTTTCTAAAAGGCCTGTTACAGCTACAGGATTCATTTCCTGTAAAGCTACACATACTGAGAATGACGTCCCCATTGCTTATCTCTTTGTAAACCAGGTCTCTGAAAGATTCCCAATATCCTTCTCAGGACTCATGTCTGGATGCTCAATCTGTAGTTATTCCAAGTCTCTCCATTTCTGTCTCCAGAACAGAAGATCTCTGAACAGGAACAGACATGGAGAGATTAGGAATAACTATAAATTGAATATCAGATCCTACCATGCTCTGACCATGCCCTCTCCTGAACTTAGGCATTGTAAAAACAGTCCATTGCATGACTGCTGGTGCATGAATTCACCTAATGATATGCTTTTTGGTAAAGTCTTAGGATATTAGGATACAGACAAATGGCTTTCAAGTTTATGTCCACTAAAGACAAAACAGGGTCCCCTTCTCCTTCTGAAGGAACTTTTTGAACCCTATTCAGAGGAAAAGACTTTAAAATCTTTAACCTCATTTTCAGAAAGTAGACTGCAGTAACTCAGCAATAAGATCTACAAGAATCTGAATGCTCCTCAGTTTTCTGATGCTTCAGAATGCTGAATAACATCCAAATACTGCTCTTCAGCATCACTCCCCATTCACTCATTTCTCAGCACTCATTCTAAACTGCTGTGGCAATCCCAGTGAAGAGAACTGCCAAGGCCAACACCTCCAATTGTGCTCAAGTCAAGAACTGACAGAAGGCAGGAAGATGCTGTTGAGAGAAAAGCCACAGATCAAGCACATTAACTAGGGGTAGTGCCAAAACGCCATCAACACGGCTCAGGTGACATTCCACCTAAAACCTCCCAGATATACCAGCCTGTTTAGCCCCGCTCCTGATCTCTAATTGCAGGTGGTAGCCAAGGCTAGTGGTGATTATCTTGATGATAGTACTTGGCTATTCACACAATCAATCTACAAATCAAATTATTTTTTGACAAAAGTAAGGCAGTTGTCTTTCCACCTCTCCCAGAGAACTACACACACCTCCAGTTCACTAAGAGACCAGCACAAAGACTTTTCTGTGAAAACATTAATAAGTATGAAAAGAAAGAGTACCATGAAGCTATCCATATAATTTGATTGATTCTAATAGTTACAAACAAGTTTTCATTACCCTGTGCTGTTGAATTTTTAAACAAAGACCCCAAAACATGCCATCCGTCTTAATGATGCATTGCACCTTCCTCCCCTATAATCAATGCTAGAGTAGACTGCAACTCACCGAGAGTGAAGGCAGCAGGCTGAGCTCTATATAATTACCCATTTGATCCTATTAAGACATAGAATTCTAAAATTACAAGGGTGATACACTGCTACATACATAGGTACTCAAGCAACATCAGCATGAAAGGTTACCTACAGTTAGTAGTTAAACTTCTCTAAAACAAACAGATACGTATTATTTAACATCATGCACTGCAATAACAGAACTATTACTCGCAACAGCATTGCTTTCAATGAGGTTAATGTAGACAACAATACAAAGTAAAACTCTAGGAATGTAAAATATCCAAATGTGTGATTTCTTTTTAATGTCATTACTGAGCACATTAATGCATAGGTATTAATTTGACAGGAATATACAGAACACATGTGTGAATTAAACTTACTTCTGAGGAGATTCAAGAACTTGATTTTTCGTTGTTGAATATCTGAAATCTCTACATAATAATTTATAATGAAAATTACAACAGCGTAACCCATGTTACACTACTGAAGCTCAGAGAAAAACATTCCACACCACAGAAGTGTTCGATAAACTGTCAGACCAAAATCTGGCACACTGTTTTAACAGAAACAGTAAGGTTCTTAATTTACAACCCCAAAGAAATCTGGTTATTTATCTCAACTCATCAGGAAAAAAACTTCATTCTGAAAAAAGCATGCACGTTGCCACACTTTCAGATAAACAACTCTATCAATCTTTTTATGCTCATTTATATCATTTGCTTCTTTGCTACATCATTAATAGATGACAATAAACTTCCACTATTAACATAAAGTGTAGAATTATTAATCATAAATAATCTTTGTTTAGCTTTTAAATGTTTTTTTTTTCTGCAAACTTGGACATATTTGTGCAGATACAGTGCTATATTAAGCAAAAAAGATAAGTAGCTCAGAGTCATCTAAGAGCCAGAAAATGTTTTATACCAGATATCCAAAATTTGGCAGAGTTCCACCCTACTCCCCAAGGGATAGAGTTCCCTCAGGAAGGGGAAAGAGCAAGCTTGCAGCAGAACTGAACTTTGAAAGTCCTCTCATCAAGAAAGCATACAGAAGCAAAACGAGGAAAAACAGGAGAGGTGAAGGCATTGGGGTGCCCCCAGTTGGAAGTCTTATGAAGAATAACACCTCCAAGGCTGGAGAAACACACAAAGATCAAGCCACAAGGTAGCTGAGATCCTAACTGTTTACGTTAAAGACAGAGCTACTCAAACATCTTATTCTCCTAGATATTCTAAACTGTAATGTCTTAGAAAAATACTCGTTATTTGCTGCCTGTAATGGAAATGAAGAATGACCAAGATTTTTTTAATTTTTTCAATTTTTAATTTAAAAAAACAATAAAACTTTCTTGGCCACTAAAAAAAAAAAAAATCACAAAAAAAACACAAATAAACAAAGCAACAAAACCAAATACAAAACAGTTTTCTTGACAACCAGAACTATCCCAGCATCCAGCAAGAGCTCAGGAACTGATTCTCCTCTGTTCTCCTAGTACCACACAGCAGCTACAGCCCCTTGAGCAGGTCTGTAAGAAACACACTTTCATGGGTCACTTTGATGGGGCTCACGTCTGAACCACGTGGGAAGATGTTAATCTTGATTCTAACATTAAGGAAATTTGGGGCTTTTCCCTTCAAAAAGCAAAAGTTCATAGCAGTGTAAAGTGAATCAAACTTCAACAACTTCAAACCGCATTTTTTGCTTCATTTGGTGGTCACCTCAATCCTTTTACTATTACCAGGAAAAGGGCCTTTGAAATAAAGTAGTAAAAGATTTTCATTGTAAAACCATTATTTTCTATTAAGCATAGAAATAATATTAAAAAATCCCATTCTTTTCACAGAAAGCACTATCCAAATTTATTCAGAAAGGTATCTGAATGGGTGACACATTTTAGTGGGAAGTGTCCCTGCCCATGGCAGAGGGGTTGGAACTAGGTGGTCTAAAGGTCCTTTCCAACCCTAACTGTTCTATGATTCTACGGAGGAAGAGAGTGCAAATATACTTTTGTTTTAAGAACTGTCATAGAGTCATAGAATGCCTTGGGTTGGAAAGGACCTGAAGATCATCCAGTTCCAACCCTCCTGCCAACGGCAGGGATGCTTCATCTCCCAAGGCTCTTTCCAGCCTGACCTGACTGCCAGGGATGGAGCACCTTTTGTTTCAGTGGTGATAATTAAGCTCTGTGGGTTTCTGGATACAGGGTTAATAATCAGTGAGCAAAGGGTTTTTGTGAATGTCTTTGCACTGTCAAATCACAGTTTCCATTATAAATGAAAACATTGGCATCATGGAGTGAGGCAGAAATACTGAACTTTAAAGCCACCCACATACCAAGTCCCAAGCCCTGTATCATGAGCTGTCCTGGAAACCAGCAGACAGCTTACATCGATGGTAACACACCATCAGATGGCAACGCCACCGCCTGCACAATTAAGCTAATGCTTGAAAAAGCACACACAAGAAGCAAGAACATAACACCACCCAGTTGGTGTGGCAAAGGTCTGTTCTCGGAATATAACAAAAATGACCTCTCAGAAAAACAGCAGTTAAGAAAATATTCAGTAGCTTCAACTCTACATCTATAGTTGTTTCATACACTAGCCATCAACAAGGTTACAAGCTTCTTGCTAGTTGACTTCAATTGATTTCCAGTATTTCGTAGTTTCAGTGTGCATATCCCTACTCATCTCAGGAAAGATTATGAATAGTGACAGCAGATCTGTACTACTACTGACTACAACATGATACCACTCAGGCTTATTAACAGCTTTCTGAAATAGAAATTGGGAATTTACATTTTAATGGCTTATAACACTGGGTTAACCTAACTAGCCTTATATAAGTTTGTATATCTGTTACAGTGCCACTTGACCAAAGACAGGGTTTGTTTAAAATAAATATTAAAAGCTGAAGGTGTAAAATAAAGCAACATTAAAATAGAAACTTCTCAGGCTAGTTAGTAGAAAGTTTAACAGAGAACAAGACATATAATCACCAAAATTTAAATACAAATATGTAAGTATCACCTAGCATGGATCACTGCCAACACTTAGTGAGAGAATACCCAAATAGTCTACTATGATACCATACTGTATATGCAGCCTTTGCAAAAGTAAAGTCATAGAGTTAAGGCAGTGAAGAGGACCATGATGGATTTTAAAAGCTTTGATCTGACAACTAGGCTCAAATTCTAGAAGCTGCAACAGAATTTATGACCCATATAAGACTTCAGCTCTCTTTGTACCAAGAAGAATATTCATTTCGCTATTAATGAAACAGCAGCACAGTACAGTTGACAAGCAGGACATTATGCAGGAATGTATTACTGAGACTGCTAAAAGAAGGAAGAAACTTAGAAAAAGAAAGCTTTACATACTATTCTAAACAAGTCCACCATGTACAGCAATACAGTGTGCAAATTATTTCCAGCCCAAATTTATCTGAGAATATGTCAATTTTTTCATGTTGGACAGTTAGGTATTTGTGATGGACATCTATCCAGGACCAGGAATGCAGGAGATATTTTCACTGGTGTTCGCCTACAGCCAAGTGTAGCTAGTACTAACTTGGAATTATCTAAACCCCAGTATTAGTTGCTTTGGAGCACAGCAACACAGAATCCTCCTCTAAGAAATGATAGAAACTAATCCTAGAGAAGCTCCATGCTGGCAGACCACTGCTATGGCAACTACCTCTAGCAGGCACAGATAGCTCTGACATCCACCCTGACACAACTGAGTCAATTTTAGCTCTGGTGGTATCAGCCTAGAGCATGTGAAGCAGTCACCTCTCAGACCACCCACAGCCCCATGCCTAAAGAAGGTGGCACATACACAATCCTATCAAGACCAGGAAAGACAAGTGGGATTGATGGTCAAATGACACTCTTACATCTCAAGCATGTACTTCACATTGCAGTTTTTCAAAAAGCAATAATCTCCCAAACACAGATGAATTTTAAATGACCAGAAGCATATCCCTGAGTGATTAGGTTTGTCACTAAAGATGAGCGTCCACACAAAAAACAGAGATGTGAGCAGTATTGCTCTCTGTGTGCCCTTGCAAATTGAGCCTGTTCCATCTGCCCAGCAGCCCCAAGGTGAGCATAGCAGGGATAAGAACTAAATAAAGTGTCACAGGCAAGATAGTCACTACAAATAGCAGTGCGGGTTCAGCTGGTAAGCACAGAGCATATGGAATTCAGGAGCACTTTAGCAGGATGCAGTGATCTTACAGGGGCAAATTGAGCATCTAACTGCTGCTTGCACGGTTCTCTCCACTTTAGCAAAAAACAGAAAAGCGCATGTAGAATTTCAGCCTGACTGTATGTTTATGCTCTAAAAATGTCTTCAAAATACTAATGTAATCACATATTTTGGATTTTGGATTTTTTTCTTTGGTGGTTTGGTTTTCAAACTAATTCAGACATCTAAATAGAGAATTCAATATTTGCATACGTGCACATTTGAAACACTCTTTGGAGCACCATACACAAACCAGAACATGAAACACATCTGTCCCCATCTTTGACAGGCACAGTAATAGATAATGGTTCATTTATTAAGACAAATATTATTTAACATTGTAATAATGCTGCAAATTAATCATTTTATTTTACTGTTTATGATGTTTAAGCCAGAAAAGCCTGCGAAAAAAAATAAGGAATCATTAAAAAAGAGAGAATAAAGCAATTCCTTCCTCACATCAGAAAATCCTATTACAGGAATTTTTTCAGTGCACCCATAATTTCACCTCCCTAACATTGCCCACGTTGCTTACTTAAAATAGGGAAAAATAAAGAATATGATCTCTCTGACCTATAAAACTTCCAATCTTTACAACCCTACAGCACAGACTGGGGACAAAGACCAGAGACCAGCAGAATGCAATGGAGTGCTGCTTTCACTAACCGGGCAGAAAAGATCAAGATCTGCCTTATTTTTTCAGTTATGCTTTTCACCATCTGTGCTCATGACAGTTTCATTCTGGGCCAGTAAATGGCCTTTTTTGAAATGTAAAATTAATTTACACTGTGTTGATAAAGTACACTGAAGAACAGATACTTCTTACAAAACATCAACTTACAGTAAGCATTCTTTTCTGGACCATAAATCAATACAGATAGTTATCACAGAAGAAAAGCATCTAGCACTTACAAAAAGTCACATAGGTACACCAGTGTGGGTAAAACATTTTGTATTTTCTCCTGTAAAAATCACTTTTAAAGAAGAAAAGGAAGATATTTGCACTTACAATAACAGAGGGAAACACGGACATACCGGTTCAGTACAGGCGAGGAAGTCATAATATCATTTGTCATATCTCTGTGCTAAAAGATAATCTGTTTCTCAAAAAAAAGTGAACTTAAACTCTATCTACAGCTTTCCTGAAGATTTCTCTATTTCACAGTCCACAGTAGTTTTATTTTTTTAGCAAAGGTATTTCACTCTGTACTTATTGTTTCATTTTTACAGTTTTCTAATAATAGGAATTGTAATAATTTCCATTTTCAGCAAGAACCAAATAAACCTCCATGTCACTGCTATGTCACTCTCCAGCACTGATTTATAACATTTATAACCCAAAATAACTTTCTATTTATGGAAAAAATTTAATATATCCTTATAGAACAAAAATTTAAAACAAATCCCATCTATTTCCAATGTATTTGAAACATTACTTTGATGCACAGACTTAAGCTTAGAACATTCTGCCTCTCTAGCACGGGGAGAGATTATCCCTACTACTGAAACCACAACAAGAAATACTGTTCCAATTCTACTTAGGTGTCAGTGATGTTATCAGCTCCTACAAGACAATAAAATTCCTAGGTGGAGTTTGGTAAGCTTTAAAATAAAGGTTTCTACACTTAAATTTCAGTATAAAGCTTAGAGACTTGATTCAATGCCAATGCAATCGACTGCTTCAAATCTCAGCTACGTCAGAGCTAAAAAGCAGATGAAAAGATATAGCAATGCTTATGTTACAGAACTTCAAATTTTTGTCCAATAAACAGCTATCAAACATCTTATTTGAGTTTATCTATCAGATATAGGAAATATTTACATGACCTAACAACATGCAACAGGAAGAAAAACAAGTTGAAGTATAAAATGTTACATTTCAGTAACATATTGTATAGGCACTATCTTCCCGTAGTTTATGTCATTAACACAATCTCTTTTTCATCAGAATATGAATTTTTATGATGAAAGTCTTTATATAACACTAATCTTTCTATTATGACCTCAGGGAATATACTGTAATAATATCAGAAATCTTCATTTGTTTCTTCATGCCATGATTCCAAGACGATGTCCTGGTTTAAATAGAATTAAGTGACTAAAAAAATTATCCTTATGGGCATTATGCCATGCCCTTTCAACTTCCCCTACACAGACCAATAGCACAACTCACTGGAGGAAGCTAGTACCCTCCAAAACACGCTCTCAAGCACTGTGACCATTTACCTGACATCCTTAGGTCACAGCAAAGGTGTTTCACCATGGAGGTTGGTGGGAGCCCCAGCACTGAGGGTGTGCTTCTCTCTATGTGCTGGACTACTAATGAACAACTCCAGGCAATTAAAGAGCCCCTGTACTAGGAACATTTGGTCAAGAATTTGCAGTCAGGATAGAAATCTGTTAAGTAATATCTACCACAGCAAGGACAGATTTTCAACCTTGTAAAACTCAGTTCTTGACATGTAAGCACTTTTCCTTCTACTCCCTTCAAGTGAAACACAAACATGATCGGTCCTGGGTTCAGCAGCAGCAGTCATTTTTCTCCTTCTTAGTAGCTGGTGCAGTGCTGTGGTTTTGACTTTCAGCCT